>AWVW02057280.1:0-16567 GCA_000500225.2 Phytophthora pinifolia | reverse complement strand
AACTCGATAGTGCAGAATGATTGTCACACGAGATGCGTTCTCCCGCAGGATTTTTGCTAAACAGGAGGCAAAGACGGAATTTCCGTGAGCTTGAAAGTTTTGTTCCAGGTTTCAGTTTCATTACTTTGCTAAACGGGGCCAATGGCTCCAATCATCTTGCTTTTCGCTCGCCATGTAGGTCGCGACACAGTCTTTCCATGAACGATGGAATCTCTCCACCAGCTCGATCATTTGAGGCCGGTACGGCACCGGGTTCGTTTGTTGGGGTTGCAGTAGCGTTACCTACTTCTCGATCGCTAGCCCGGTCAACTCCGGGGCACCATCGGTAAGCAGCTCTCGAAACACCCCGGATTTCAGTGCCGCCTCGTTCATTAGGAAGTTCGCCACGCTCTCCGCTGAGTGATCCATCACACTCTTGGCTACGGCATATCGGGTTACGTACTCCAGGGCTGCAATGACGTAGCGCTCACCGCCCTTCGCCACTGGAAAGGGCCCCGCGACGTCCAGCACCCATCTTTCGGCTACGTTTCCGCCACGCAAGCTTCTCAGTGGAGGCACGACCTCGCGTGGTCGAGCCTTGCGGCTGCCGCAGTCTTGACACGCAGCCACTTCTCGGCGCAGATGCGACCACCAGTACTCGACCGTACGTGTGTAGTCCCCTCAGGTGTCCTGCCCAGATTGATCCATGGAGCTCCTCGAATACTGCTGCCCACAGCGCGGGCGGCAATATGACCCGCCGACCGTTGCTAGTGTCGATGATGGCCAATCCGTACGAAAGTTCCACCGTCATACCCTGGCACTCGCCGTCGTGCACCATCTTGCGCACCAGGCGGCTGCTCCGTTGCGCCTGCGGGATCTCGTCGTCTGTAATCTGCAATGTTGCGTCCATCTCTATCTCATCGACCGAACGTTTGGGTTCCGCTGTCGTTACACCAACTCGTTTTGCGCCCGGAGCCCGAGCTCGTGTCGGGGCTCGTGCTCGTCGTTCGCGGCGTTCTTGGTTTCTTGTGACGTGCTCGGTACCTCGGCGGAGTTGCCCGGTGTGTTCCATAGTGCCTCACTCGTCGTCCAGCGTAGTGGTGGCGTGCCGAGCTCCGTCTTGGTGCCGCGACCGCCAACTTGCACCGCTCGCTTCCTGGTCGAGCTCGGCGGCTCTCCGCGCGGGGTTGCTGCATGTCCTGTCGCTCGTTTACCATCACCGCCCACGACCTCGCGTGGTGCGTCGTCGCTCGCCCTGGCCTTGTCATTGGCCACTGACTCGGCCCAGGCCACTCGCGTCGTGTCGCTTCTGTCGACTCGCTCCCCGCCGCCGTCTTATTGCCGTGTGAAGATGTGGTGTTATCTCGACCGAGTTGGGGTTCTTCTGCGGTCTTGCGTACCACTGTTGGCACCGCCTTCTCCGTCCGCTTCGTCGTAGCCCTCGTTCTTGGTCGGCTGATCACGGGTCGGGCGACCATCCACGCCTCCATCTCTCTCGTCGCTGGGGTAGCCCTTGACGGTGTCGGCGACACAGGTGTTACTCGACTAGTCGTGAGCGTCGTTGTCGCACCACCGGCGCCTCCAGCCGGCGCCACTAGCTTCAGTGCGACGTCCCGGCAATCGTTCCTCTCCCGAAGTGGGGCGCTATCCAGTCATCATCGCTTCGGGCACCTGCGCTGCTGGCCAGGCTTCGCCACTCGCTTCCGTTGGTCCAGCGGCGAGATCCGTTACCACGCCTGCTAAGGCGCTTCTGATCGCGTCCCTCACCTTCTGGTAGCGGCTAGAACTGCCGCCGGTGCCCGGGATAAGGCGTCTGCTACTACGTTGGTGGCGTCAGGGCGGTACACGATCTCAAAATCATATTCCTGTAGGGTGAGGGACCACCTGTGCAGCCTCCCTGCCAGGTTCGTCCTCGTCATCAGCCATTTCAATGCGGCATGGTCTGTGATGATCTCGAACACCCGCCCGTACAAGTATGGCCTAAATAACTTCGCCGCCCATACCACAGCGAGACACGCGAGCTCGGTGATGGAGTAATTAGACTCCGCATCGGCTGCCAACCACGTCCTTGGTCCTGTGTCAAGCACGCACCGAGTCCTATCGCATCAGTCACCAATCTGAAGGGTAGCTCGAAGTTCGGGTAGATTAGCAGCGGCATCGACGTCAGCGCCACCTTTGCACGTTCAAACGCGAACTCCTGGTCTTCTGTTCACAGTCCTTCTTCAAGGGTCGCGTAATTGGGCCATGATGCTGCCGGAGGCCTTTTCGATGAACTTCCGGTAGTAGTCCGCGAGGTGCACGAACCGCTTCACCTCGACCGGGTCCGTGGGCCGCGGGAACGCCGACCCAAGATATTCCATCGCTGTTGAACACGCATGTCTTCAGCTTTAGGGTCAGCCCCGCTGCTGAGAGTCTCTCCATTGCCGTTGCAAGCTGCACGACGCGTGGATACCACAGGTAAACCAGGCAAGACGCCCACGTTAAGCCACGCAGCACCCCGTCCACCATGCGCTGAAAGGTCGACGGCGCGTTCATCAATCCAAAGGGCATTCGTACAAACCTGTACAAGCCCTGCTTCGTTGTAATGGCCGTCTTGTCGCGATCTTCCGGCGCCACTTCGATCAGCCAGTACCCGGCGCGGAGGTCCAGCGTTGTGAACAGCTGCGCTCCTCCCAGTGCTTCGATCGTTTCGTCAATACGAGGCAAAGGATAGACATCCCGCTTGGTGATTTTGTTCAGGGTTAATCCACACAGAAGCGGACTTCGCCGTCCTCCTTGCGCACTAATACTACAGGGAAGCCCCAAGCGCCGTGCCCGTTCTCAATCACTCCGGCCTACTTCGTGGTAGTGATATTCCCGCCAATCACACCGTCCTCTGTCTGTGCCTGCCGCTTCCGTTTCAGCATGATCGGACCGGCATCGCCCGTGTCCATGTGATGCTGAGCATGCAGCGTAGTGGCCGGATGGCAGTCACCCTTGCTGCTGCTCACCTTGCGGAAGGCCCGCAACAGCTTCATAACTAGCGCTCGCACCCAGTCGTATTTGCTCTGAATGTTCACCTCATCCTCATTGTCCAGTGGCGTGGTGCTGTCGCCCAAGGTGTCCAACCACTCGTCCAGCTTGGCGGGGTCCAACGCTTCAGTCAGTGCCACCACTTGCGTATCTGCTTCCAGCGGGGCCCACACTCCAAGCTCATGATTGGACGGCAGCTTCGCCTTGCTGCTGTGCATGTTGATGGCAGGCACCGTCGCCTTCCCATGATTCACCCTCGTCACCGCCGCCGCCAAGACCACCGCTCTACAACTTCTCGTCGGGATGAACACACCTTCTTCGCCGTCCGGGACAACCACAGACACCTCCAGGCGCGTGACAGTTTGCCTTGTCAGCCTCGCACGACTCACCGACCGCACCGCTGCCACCTTCGCGCCATCGTCTGCGACGTCCGTCCTGGACGGGATCACTACCTCTTGCTCGCAGTGGTCGTAGCGTACTTCGTTGCGATCGAAGTCCATCATAGCGCGATGCTTTCGCATAAAATCTACCCCCACTCGTACAGCCTCGATGATACAGGCTGTCATCTGCACCTCCTGGCCGAATGCATTACGCATGTCGAACACCCATACTACTACCACGCCAAGTAGGAAGCCACCAATACCTACGACTTAATTCACTGGCGCAGGTCCACGCACACGCTCACCGCGAGCCATCCAGTCCATCCCAGCCACGGAGTACCGGGCTCCGCTGTCCAGCTTTACCTTGCATCGTTCCCCATTTACCACCATCAGCGCTGTTGTTAGTCCGTCTGGAACCTCGGCATTCCCGTCGCTAGTCACGCGCACTTCCGCCACTTGCGCGCGTTCGGCGTGCCGTACAAGGCTCACCGTAGCACAGCGACCACGCTGCCATTCTCCCGACACTGTATCAGCCCTCCGTCGCTCTAGTTCGCCGAATGCCTGGTCCGCTTGTGCTTTGCGCTTAGATTGCTGCTCTTGCTCAAATGCCCGCCCGATCTGCTCAGCATCTTCACGATCTGTCTCCACCGCCGCTTTACGCCGAAATGCCTCGTGCTTCCGCCGTTGTTTCGCGTCTTTGTTGGCTTGCTTGGCGCTTGCAACGGGTGCCATCGCCGCATCGTTCGCCTCCGACCATTGCCGTGGTGCCGTGCAGCGCTAGCCGCCTTCCTCAATCCTCGTCCTCTCTCCTCATCCGGAGTGCCGTCGTCATCTGCAGTCACAAGGCTTCGCACGTTCTCTTCTCCGTCGCCTTCCTCAGTCGCCAGGCCTCGCTCGTTCTTCTCTCTGTCACCTTCCTCAGGCGCTTTGGTTGGCACTGGTCCGGGTCATGAATGCGCCGAGCGCGGGCGACATAAGTAACAGAGCCGACAAGCGCGCTACTACAACTTGCGCAAAGTGAAACAGACGTGGACTTTTGAATCTGGGGACCGGACAACCCGCCGCGTGGAGCCAAGGTCACTAAGTTTGTACACCAATGGCAAGGATTGAAACTGTCGTATACGAGAATCTCATGCTCAGACGAGAAGACAAGAGTGGCGCCCCGGGAGTAATTATAGCGCATGCTTCCTTTTTGGTAAGCTTCCATGCTTCAAACACAATCCTAGAGCAGACAGCAGCCGGCCTCGAACAGCAGCTGGACTAAAGATCGGAGTGCACTCGAAGGCGATGTCGAGACGCACACGGCTTCTGCACGTGCACAGATGGTGCGGCAGATCGAACTGGTGCGAAGTCACGAAGAAGCGGAGCAAGTGTTGGCCCGGACGTAGGGGCGGGTTGCAAGCTGGTGGAAATTCGAAGACGAAAACGACGAAACGGAGCAGGCCAGTACGTCATGGAACACGAATTGCAGCCCCTCCGGACCATCGGATGAGCTGAAGGACGGTGAGATCAATGGTGGACGAACGGCGCGACTCAAGACCTGCTGGGTCAGAGCCGCTGAGTTAATACCGATAGTACGATCGTGGGTGGGAGACCCGTAATTGAGGAAGTCGTGTAACGTGGGTCGTGGCAGCAGACGCGAAGGCGCAGCTGGGCGAGCGCCAGACACGTTGAAGTCGACGTACGGGGAGATGGGGTTCCATGCAAGGCCCGGAGGTGGGTTGAAGGAGACGGCCGGATAGAGCGCGAACTGGCTCCAGTGGAGTGAGCAGAGCGGTCGCACGAAGTGCGTGGGATGATTCGGCAGCCGGAGCCAGGCCAGCAGGGACCGTGAAGGAGAGCCGCTGCCGACCGCTCACTTCTAAAATCGCCGAGTGGAGCAGAAGTGCCCCACCCAACCCACGGAGAAGCCCCCGAGCGCACAGCGACCGCGCGAGCGAAGCGCAGAGATGCACGAGAGAATCGAAGCTGAGTAGGCCTTGACTACGCGGAACTGGGCTGGCGGACGCTCTCCGAGTTTGCTGTAAGCTGCACGAGGGCAGGCGCCGTCGCGTGCGTACGCCCGTGTGGCCAAGTGAGCGTACCGAAGCCGTCCGGGCAGGTGTAGTGTAGTGCTACAGCACTAGAACGAAGAGGAGAAACATAGGTTGAGACGCAAATAAAGTAGGTTGCGGTGTCTAACAGGCACGCACCGGTGGGGAAAGCAGACTTGCGGACCTACGGCCTATCGGACTTTGGACCTACGAGGCGGCTAAGTAGCCAACCCCGGCGTGCACTGGATAAACCAGACCCGATGAGCTTAGATTTATACCTGAGGCATGTGAGTGCTCGAGTCTGTTCATGTGATGAGAATTCAATGGCATTCCCATTGTGGAGAAGAGGGCACGCAGCTGAAAAGCACAACATGCTGCTCCGATCTTTAGGTATAGCAGCGGCAAATGATTTTAGGAGTTTTAAATCCCTGAGACGCTCGTCACCTTGGCAGATCTTAGGCATGGGACGTGACAGAGGCCGCAGTCAAGCTGGACACGCGGTAGTGTTCAGCAAGTGTGCTTTCACTGGTAAGTGCCCCACACTCGCTTCGGCTCACAAGGGCGTGCCAGGCCTGCACTCCTGGCTGGCTGGACGAACGAAAGCGTGGCCGTCGAAATGGCCCAGTGAACATCGGCACAAACGTCGACAGTTTACTAGATTGCATTCAACATAGCTCGCTACACATACAGCCAACCAACTGTGCTATAAAGGCTATCCCCGCGCCTCAACTACGCCTCCCTCTTGGGAGCCTGGGTTCTCACACGCCGATATACTTGAAGAAAATGAGGCCCACGGACATGAGGAACATGCCCCCGAGCGTGCCGGCGGACACCAAGTGCATGCGCCCATTGGCGTACATGTAAGCGGTGGGGATGATCTCCTTCATCCCAATGCCGCACAACATCCCGGCTGAGAGACCGTAGAGCACGCCTTGCGCTCGGTTATTTGCGTCCATGCCGAGCGACGCGAATGCGATGAGTCCGCCGATGTGCTGCGCCAGGGCGGACAGGAAGCACCACAGCAGTCCGCGGCATGTGCTGCCTGTGGCGAAGTAGATCGGTGCAGCCACGGCGATGCCTTCCGCGATGTTGTGTAGGGCGACGCCGATCGCGAGGGACAGCCCGATCCACGCCTCCTCGGAAGACGCCACGAAAGTGGCCATCCCTTCCGGAATGTTGTGGATGCCCACAGCGATAGCGCTCAAGATGCCCATGCGCTGCAACTTCTCCTTGGCCGCTTCGTCCATCTTGATGAACACATCCGAGCCTTGGTTCTGGATGAGCTCGACGGGGGGATTGATCTCCACACGCCCCTCTTCAAACGACAGTCGGTCGGGCTGCATGCGGGCCGTGCCGTTCAAGTTCTGGCCCGGGGTGAGATACTGCACGATCATGTCGACCAGGTAGCTGACGAGGATGCCTCCTCCGAAGCACCCGGTAGCCGCCAACCACGCGTTGCCCTTGGTGTCATCGTCGCCACTGGCGCTGTCGCTATCGCCGAGGCTGAAAGTATCCGTGAACTCCTTGAACGAGCTGGCGAAGAGCACCACTAGTGCCTGGAAGATCGTGATGCCAGCGGAGATACTCAGTAACACGGCCATGAACATGGGGCTGGCGAACTGGAGCAGCTTGTTGCTGAAGATCACGCAGCCGCCCAGCACGGTGGCCAACGCGGCCAGCGCATTGAGGCCGAAGGTGGCCGTGAGGTCGAGCGAGCTTTCCTCTTTGATGGCCATGTTTGCTGTTGCAGCGATCGACTTGATACAAATTGAGAAATGAGCTCCGCGTGCCATGGCAAGGCGGGGGTTCAGATGGCGTCGGCAGGACAGGCAGGTGCACTCGAGTCGAGTCGGACATAGCGAGTGATAGCAGCCACGCGCAAGTAGCGCATTACTTGTGAAGAAAGGGAGAGTTCACGCTCGCCTCACACTTAGGCGTAGCGGCGACCACGACGGTGATCTCAGTGTTGCAGGTGTATGTATTATACGCTATGGTTCCGAGACTTCGGTCACGCAGTCAACAGCTTCAAGCTCTCTTCGCGCTACGCCGCTCTTGCGGCACGCAGTGGGAGTGGTGCGAAGGAGGAGACTGAACGAATTAGTCTGCGTGCGGATCACCGTCACCCTGGAGAACACGAGCGACAAGACCTCAATCATAACGCGTATACTACTAGTACTTAGATAAACTACAGAGCTCTACACGCCCATGTACTTGAACAAAATGAGGCTGGCCGACATGAAAACCATGCCGAAGAGCCCACCACCGGAGACGAGGTGCGCGCGGCCATTCGCGTACATGTGCGCGGTGGGGAAGATGTTCTTTAGGCTGATGCACGTGAGCATGCCCGACACGAGGCCGTACAGCACGCCCTGCGAGAAGTTGTCGGCGTCCTTGCCCAGGACAGCGAAGGCCAAGAAGCCCCCAAGGTGCTGGGCGACCGTCGCCACGAGACACCACATGACGCCTTTCCACTTGCTGCCAGTAGCGAAGTACACGGGTGTGGCCACGGCAATCCCCTCAGCGATGTTGTGAAGTCCAACGCCGACAGCGAGCGCCAAACCGATAAAGGTGTGCTCCGACGAGGCCACCATGGTCGCTACCCCGCCCGGGACGTTGTGGACGGCGATCGCGATGACGTTCAGCACTCCCATACGCTGCAGCTTCTCCTTTGTAGATTCGTCCATACGCAAGAAGCGGTGACTCTGCATGAGCTCCACTGGAGACTTGAGCTCTGGGGTTCCAGCTTCCAAGGAAGCTTGGAGCGTGTCGCGGACGTGCATCTGTGCGAAGAGGTCTTTGCTCTGTCCCGGGGTTAGCTGCTTTACGAGCAGGTCCAGACAGTAGTTGAGCACGATGCCGACTCCGAAACACCCCGTTGTCGTTAGCCACGCCTGGCCCATGGCGGTGTCTGCATCTTTGCCGTTGCTACTGAAGGCGTCCGCAAACTCAAACAGCGAATTGGAGAAAAGCACCACAAGTCCCTGGAAAATCGTGAGGCCGCCAGAGCAGCTCAGCCAGACGGCCATCGCGCGAGGGTTCACGACACGCAGCAGATATTGACTGAAGACGATGAATCCGCCGAGTAAGGTCCCTAGCGACGCCCCCAGGTTGATCTCGAACGCCGCAGTCACGTTCATTGTCGCCTCGATCGCCGTCGAGCAAATTCGGATCTGATCACGACGACGTCCCATTCACACCCAACGTCCTACCTGTCAATGCATGCCCGTCCGGCATCGTAGCCAGCGCTTGCCTGGTCCACAGTCGTCGGCTCGCGCAAGCCAAGAGGAATACATGACAACTCGTGGTCTTGGAAACCGCAAAATCAGGCTCGACTGAACTCAAGTTGCCGAAATTTGTGGTTGTATGGATGATGTCGAGTCCTTATTTAGGATAACAAAACTATAAGTTATGAGAAGTATTGATTAGTGGGCAAGCGCTCCACCTTCCACTGTCAAAACACACTTCCGTTGCATTCAAATTATCCCAAGGGGGCGCCAGGATTCTTTGCCTGAAACCTAAAACACTGCAGACTGGACCTGTTTGCCCTTTTTTGGTTGGGTGGATCCCGGAACGCCGTCATAGGGCGAGAAGTACGGCTGTGCAGTATTGCCGCTACTTGCTGCAGCGCCGTGCGCTTCCTGCGCCTCCTTCGTGAACTTGAAGGCTGTGCGAGTCGGCGGAGGCGATGGAGGCCGGAACACCTTGGACTGCTGGTGATCGCCGGTATTTCCGGGCATCGCGGGTGTTGTCGGTCGACTCAGTTTCGGCAAAGATGTCTGTCGTCCAACGACGCTAGAGCTCGAACGAGGGCGTTCTTTGCTGACCGACTTCGCCGGAGATCGAGAAGGCGACCGAGAGCCTATCGACCGATTGCTGGAGCTGCCCTTGAGAACTTTTTCAATCGTCTTGGAGGCCTCATGCCATTTTTTCGTGATCTTGACGTTCTCCATCGTCTGCATGATGAGATCGCGCTGGATCTTGGACTTGATCGCGAGCTCTTTGCGGCGATTCACGAGTGACTCCTTTTCGTTCAGCATGTGCTGCGTGCGGGCCTCCGTATCTTGCATCTTGCGCAGCATCTCCAGGCGCTGATACTCTTGCACGCGCTTCATCCGCTCCACTTTATCCAGTTTCAATTGCGCCTGCAGCTTCCGATACTCGCTGCGCAAAGTGCGTTGTTGCTGCTGGTTCTTCTGCACTTGCTGCACGTTGCGATCGACCTCGTATTGACGCTGCAGCAGCTCTTCCTTTTTACGAGCTTCTTCTCGTCGGGCCTCGTCCAACACGAGCTGGCGCTTCTTCTCCAAGGCCAACTGCTGCTGGGCCTGCAATTCGTGCGCGCGACGCTCCTCTTCCTCATGAGCGCGACGCTGAGCCTCACTTGCTGCTTGCTTGCGCTGGATCTCCCTCTTCCGTTGCGCCTCGAGCTTTCTTGAAGCGCGAAGATTGCGCCGGATGCGCTGGGTAACCTCCCGGCGTCGTGCATCCGTCGCGATGGCACGCACAGCACGCTGCTGCTCCACCATTTCCTCACGCGCCCTCTCCGCCAAATCCAGCTCGCGAAGCCTTGCTTGAATCTCCATCTGCTGAGCCTGAAGCACGGCTTCGGTCTGTGCCCGATGCTCGTCGGCCTTTAGCTTTCGTTCTTCCTCGCGTTCTCGAGCTTCGATCCGTCTCAGCTTTTGTTGCCGGGCCTTTTCTTCAGCCAGCGCGCGGTCCCGAGCTGCCATCTGAGCCGCGAGATCCTTTCGCCGCTCTTCCTCCACATCCAGCTGAGCCTTCTTTTTCATCTCTCTTTGACGCTTCTCCGCCGCCAGTTCTTGCGCGAAGCGCATTCGGGAGCGTTCCATGGCCTCGTGCTGCCGCTTCTCGCGGTCCATCTTGTCAGCAGCTTCTTGCTGCAGCTGATTCATCTTCATCTCGAACTCGAGCATTTGCTCGAGCTCCCGTTCTTGTCGCTGGCGCACCTTCTCCAGTCGTTGACGCTCAATGTCCAGCAGTGCCGAGGAGCCCTTCTTTCCGGGAGAGCTTGACGCCCCCGAAGACAGGGATGGCGGTCCATTGGCACTTGGTCGTGCTTTTGATCCTGAAAGAGCAACGAGACGAGCATTTCCTGCGCCACGGTCTTCAGCATCCACCAACTTCCGCTTCTCAGCTCGCAGCGCCTGCATCTCCTCGTGCCGCCTCAGCGAGTAAGCCTCGTGGCGCATGCGCTGCACTGCAGCGGTGACGTCGGGGTCATAAAACGAGTCCAAGTCTCGGATTTTCAGCGTTTCGGGGTTGACTCCACAGCGTAAGCAAGCTTCAGCCGACCGCGGCGTCAGGACAATTCGCTCTGGCGGAGGATTCAGTCCCGATGATCGTGCGTTGCTGAGCGTCGCGAAGACTTCCTCGATAGTCTGGGCCCTGGGTCCACGCCGCTTTCGAACTTTGGTCTTCTTCTTGGGTTCTTCGTCCTCTTGTTGCAGCGACGGCTTTCGAGCAGCGATATTTCCCAGATCGAGATGCATCCCACTCACCACTGCTCGATCGTTGCCAGCGCCGCTCTCAGGATTCACCCCCACAACGTTTGGTGACGCCATTGGCTTCGCTTCGGATCAAGAAAGGGGCCTGCAAGCTATCTACGTCAGGCGCCTCCGCTTCGTATCACGCAGCCTCAAGGTTCTCGAGGCTTCCAGCAGCGATTGACGGCGGGGAGATAGCGGTGATGTCGCTAATTTGCTGGCATCGATCTTGTCCGGCGGCCATTTTTAGGCAGCACTGGGCATGCCGCCACGACGACGATGTGGAAAATAGCAATCTTCCCTTTTTTGCTGCATTGGCTAGCAAATATAGCTTACGCCATTGCATCAGTCTGGGCTCTGACCCGCCCGCTTCTCTGGAATCGCTGGCGCTGGCTGTCAGCAGGAGGGGACACGAGTGACTCGTTGGTCCTTGTGGAAATACGGCAGCGTTCGCACGACGCGACCCACAGCTTGAGCGCTTCCTTCGCGCAGAACCAGCGGCAAGTCGGGACGGATGTACTCTGGCCAGTACATGAACTCGAATCGACAAAGTCTCGTTGCAGCTGGAAGATTGGAAGACGACGGAGCTGAAGCAGTCGTTGCTGAGCCAGCCGGATCATCCAGTCGCACGATCTTTGCCATTTGTCGTACTTGCCCCGTGTGGATGACAGCCTGGAAATTCTTGCGAAACGTGCGAGCGTCTGGCAAGAAGTGAAGCTCTGCGTCGAACTGTCGCGTGGCCATTGGTCGAACGCTCGGGTGGACGAGCATTGTGCCTTTCCTGATGCGGTGGGCTGGCTGGGCAGCAGACAGAAACCTTATGAGCACCGCACCAGTCTCGCCTGCGCTCAAACTTTGAGCGGCCTTGTGCTGAACCTCGATGCTTTCCACTGCTACACCGCAAAAGTGCCCCTGAGCATCGGGCCCAAGCAGCATACGCTCGCCGACGCAGAATGCCCCAGCTTGTACCAGTCCAGTCACAACTGTGCCAGCGTCCTCAATATCGTACGCTTGGCTAACCTGGAACTCGGCTAGCGTCTTAGCTTTCGCTGCCCACACACGCCTGGGTTCGAGCACGGCCAGATATCCTTGCAGCACGTCCAAGCCGCTGCCGTCCACGCTCGACACCTGGAACACCGGCACAGTCGAGGCCCTCGTCAACTTGAGCAGATCCTCCTTCTCACTACTCATGACGGTATCGGTGCCTTTCGGTGCCAGCACAACCCTCTGAAGCGGACAGAAAGCCTTCAGCAAGTCGGCGACCTCCTCCAGTGACTGCTGTATTCGCTCCTCGGTCGCACGGTCCGTCTTCGTTATCACCACAAAAATCGCGACTTCCAGAGCAGTGGCGATTTTCAAGTGCTCCCGCGTCATATCTCGAACGCCTCGGACTGCATCCACCAGCAGCATCGCATAGTCCGGGAACTGCCCCGCCAACCCCGACGCCGTGCTCTTGAGGTATTTCTTGTGGCCTGCCAGGTCGCTCAGAGCGATGAAGCTCTCCTGTCTTCTCGGCGTCTGCCTCACTTCGTCGCCCTCTTCGTCGCTGTCACCAAAGTCGCACGTGTCCTGCTCGTCCGTGCAGCGAAAGTGGCCGTCTGCAGCCACAGCGATCGTGTGCTCGCTCACGCTGGACGTGCAGCCGTTCTCCAGCTCGTGGCGGTGGCGGCATACCTGCATCCTGGCCAGCCCGGCGCCGTCATCCAGACAGCCGCGCGTGAGCACCCCCACGAGCGTCGACTTGCCACTCTCGAAGTCCCCGATCACTGACACGCGCAGCCTCTTGGTGGAGCTGTGCTCCAGTACCCTCGTGACCTGGATCCTCACGGCCCGGTGGGCCGCGTCTCGCCCCGCGCGGAACCGCGACAGCGACATCTTCGCGTGCACCACGCGGCACATGCTGCCATCAAAAGCAGTTAGTTCCATGAATGATGGTCACTTCAACTTTAGCTTCAGATAGCACTCTAGAATAGTATTTTGACAACTCCACCAAAGTACTACTTGTGTCGTACCGAGCCAGCGTGGCCAGCGAGCGCAGCATGGCGTCCTGGGCGAGTCCCAGGGGTTCCCCATCGTCCCGCACACCCAGCTCGTAGAAGGCCGAGCCGCCGCCTTCGTTCAGGCGCCAGTGCATCTGCGTCGTGAGCTGCCGCAGCCTGTCGGGCGCTGGCTCCAGCAGCTGTTGCTTGTACTCGACGTTGCCCTCCTCCACCTCCTCGGGCAACCGCTCGGTCAGGTCGTCGCAGCCCGGAGACGCGAACTCGGCGCGCACCAGGCACAGCACGCCCGCCAGCCCCACGTCGGATAAAGAGGCCATTTTGGCGAATGCGCGACTGTAAATCCCTCTCTGAGGCGATTGACCATCACTCTTGAAATGGGTTAAAAGGGACAGAAGATTCTTGTGTCGGCGCTGTGCACCAGGAGAATTAACATTCCATTAGGTTTCCAACAACTGAATGAGCTGAAAGCTATTATAATAGTAAGGAATGTGCGCTTGAGCTTGAGAGTCGATCGGTAGCAAGAATGTCGACCTTACTTCGAGCAGCGGAAGTCCTTGCCGTCGGCCTTGCACGTCTCGCCCGTGATGCAGTGGTTGTACTTCCAGTCGTTGGTGCCAGACTGCCCGCAGAGGCCGCCCGTGGGGAGCGTGGCTGGCATGCACTGCGAGTAGTACGTCGAGTACTTGACGCAGGTGCTGGCCGCAATCTTGCAGACCGAGCCCGCCATGGAGCAGTCCCCCCAGTCTGCAACCTGATTCGGCGACGGGGGAGCTGTGGGGGAAGCCGTGGCCGTGGGCTTGCAGCGGAATTCCGAGCCCATGGCCTTGCAAGTCTCCCCAGCGATGCAGTGCCCATCGTACTTCCACACGCTGGTGCCGTCATTCTGTCCACACAGACCTCCGGTTGGGAGCGTCGCTGGCATGCACTGCGCGTAGTACTTGGATTGGCGGACGCACACACTGGTCTCCGTTTTGCAGCCCACTTCTTCACTACACGCCTCCCAGTCGGCAACGACAAGCGTGTTGTACGTTACGAAACCATCGATTCCAGCCTCGGCATCTTCTTCCATTCCGGAACCCGACGAGGTGTTGTTAGTGACAATCGAACCCGTCGCACCTTCAGCATGGACGGAGGAAATGGCAACAAGAGCAATGGAGGCGAGAGCGTAGATCTGCATAGCTTGAGCTAGAGCTGGACCCCCGTAGACCTTCGAAGACGCTTGAATGTTGCTGGTGACGCCGTGAAGCAAATTGACAAGTGAACTCTCGGGCTTCTTGCAGTTTCAACCTGCGAACGAGCTCAAAACGGACGCCCTGGAAGAACGTTATGCTTCCTCAAGTGTTGATTTTTCATTTAGTGCTTGCTGGGATCGCGTGAATCCATTCTAACAGAAAAAATCGATTCGTGCGATCGCATGCTTGGCAGATGTTACTCGTGTTTCTTGTCATGGTGAATAGCACCGCGGTCGTCGTCGCGGGCAGAAATTGGAGGTGGATTTGAAGCTAGTATCGGCGCGCTTGCATTTTTCACCCGCGCACTGGCACTGAACGGGGCGACCCCGTTGGCATGACATCAAAAACGATTTTGATCTGCTCGGGACTATACCGGCACCGTTGCACGACTGGGGCAATGGACATAGAAGACGAGCAGAACTAGACTCTCACGGATGTTCATGATGAGAGTCTTCGTTCCTGCTAGCAGGGACTCGGTTACTTGAGACCATACCGTGCTCAACGCCGCTATTCCCCTGCAGCAGCGACCAGCCATTTCAACCAGAGGTGATTCCGACCGAAACCCTCAAACGTCGCGCTCGCGAATTGGCCTGAGAAAAACTAATTGACCTGGTTCGAATCGCCTCCAAACGCGCCAAACGGATGGTGGTACGGGCGCCCTGCCCGACGTGCTGGTGGACGGGCGGCTGGTTGAAGTGGGCGAGGAGAACGAGTGAAAACCAACCTAAAGTATCGTGACGGCACCGCAAACGTGGATAAACTCACGATAATGCTTCTTGGCACCATTAGACTCTGACCAGCACTGCGACTTGTCGATTCCAACACGAAGATGGTGTTCGGCACACTATAATGTGGTACCACCACACGATGCATGAAAAGCACAAGTTCCGTGTATGAAAGAGGCCAGGAGCGAAGTGCGCGCAGCCAAGGGCCAGGAGCGTGCGCCACCAGCTCGACTTATAGCCAATCAGATCGAGCACCCCATTTCGTGAAGCAGAGCGAGCGAGCGAGCGATGCCACGGACGCTGCCGTGGAGAGAGCTCGGCTCTGAGCTCAGCGGTGACGATGCCGACGACCTGCTCAGGAGGATGAAGAGGCACAGCACGGGAAAGAACAACGCGATGCCGTGCACGGCTTGTGGCGTCGTCGCACCACAGCATGCGGTACAAGTTGCTCAAGTGCGCGTCGGCGATCTGCAGCGGCGTCACCTGCTCGTGGCGCGGTAAGGTCCTCGTATGTGCCGACAGTGGCGAGTTCTACATCTACGAGCTAGGCGATCACTTCACCGCCCCCTCCTCTCCCAAGCGTGCTAGGCTGTCTGGAAGACAGAAGGAGTTCTACCGTGAGCTCGCCCAGCAGCGGCTGTGACCTCTTCGCATCCAGCATGCGATGGCCCGAAAGTTCCAGCTACCTGCGAGTGACCTGCCTCCTGTGGACAAGGTGCAGAACTTCTGCAACCACGGAGCAGGTCAACCACGACCGGCTGGAGGATCTCACCCAGTGGATCCACAGCCGAGCGTACACTGGCAGCGAGGGCGACCACGACACGTTCACCTTCGCGTGGGACCTGGATGAAAGTGGAAAGCCGATTGTCGGCGACGGTTCAGACAAAGCTCCCTTCGTTGTCGGGCTCACGGCGAAGGCGTTGGTGCGAAGGCTCGCATTGCTCTCCGAGCGCTACGTCCTACACATGGACGCCGCCTTAATACCGGTGATCGTCATCGGCATTTCGGATCGAGCGCGCAGTTTCCATCTGGAGGCGCTTTTTGTGGTCTCACAGGGGCCTACGAAGGCTGTCTGGCAGCTCTTAGCCGGCTCTACTCCTGGATCACGCAGCAGAGACTCATGCCTCGCTACGTCATGGGCGACGCCGAACAAGCCCAGCGAAATGCGGTCTTCGCGGTGTTCCAGAGCAACCCCAGCATGGAGTACCTCATGTGCTTCTTCCACGCCGTGACCAACGTGGAGAAGCGCATGAAGAGATTTCCCTCGCATGTAGCGGGTGCATTAGTGCGAGGCCTGTACGATAGGCACTTTGCCCGGGACCAGACCGGCTTTGCCTACCTGCGGGACCAGCTTTTGAGGACCTGGAAGAGCTACCCGGAGCTCTCGGAGTTCTGCGAGTACTTGGAGGCGCAGTGGCTGCGTGGGCCGTTCTCCTTGTGGCAGTGTTACTCAACGCCCAGAGGGTTTGCCACTACTAATAATCAAGTTGACAATTCAACAAGGTGTTGAAGCTCGATTATACTTTGCGGCGGCGCCTGAAGATGGGCACACTGTTGAAAGAGCCGATTGACTGCTGCATGCACGAATCGGGGAGTCCGCGAGCGTTCCGAGTGGAGCCTGAAGCGGCACCCACGCTGACGCGTCGCGTGGCGGAGCTCGTGCGCGAGAAATTGCTCATGAGGAACTGCGATGCGGACAGCG
>KV737481.1:9669-25558 GCA_000500225.2 Phytophthora pinifolia | reverse complement strand
GTTTGCGGCGTGGCCACTGCACGACATCTATCCATGTTGAAGCGCTTGAGAATCTTCTCGATGTAGCCGCGCTGAGAGATCCACATATCCACATCGCCTAGCCTGGGATGTACGTAATCTCCATGCCCAACAACAAGCTCACAGACCCCAAGTCCTTGATCTTGAACTTGCGTTCCAGCTCGTTCACGACAAGTCTGATATTTTCTGCAGTAGCGATGATAACGTCGTCCACGTAGACAGTCACGAAGATCGGACTTCCTCCCACTACTCGCCAGTACACTCCATCGTCCATCTTCGATCGTTTAAAGCCGCTTGAACGCAGGTGCTCATCGAGCATCTTGTACCAGATTAACGGCGCTTGTTTTAGCCCATATAGACTCCTCAATAGTCTACATACTCGACCGCTTTCGTCGTTGAAGTACTCTGGCATCTCCATGTAAATCTCCACGCCTTCCCCGATCGGGCCATTTAGGAATGCCGTGACAAAATCGATGTGCTCACACAGCAGGCCATAGTGCAGCGCCAACAACAGCACCAACTTGACTGCTTCGAACGAGACGACAGGTGCGTACGTCTCCCAGAAGTTGACCCCGTACTGCTGCTGGCAGCCTTTGATCGTGACGCGCGTGCGATAGCGGATCACTTCTCCCTTTGGGTTCCGCTTCCGAACGAAGACCCACTTGCTAGTCAGAATCTTCTTGTCCTTTGGGTGCTCCACCAACTCCCACGTGTTGTTGCGCATCAAGTCCGAGTATTCCTTCTCCAACGCATCTTTCCACTTGTCAGCGTCGGGGGCTTGCAGAGCTTCCTCGATACTCTGCGGCTCCATCAGTAAGTTGACTGATTGTACCATTAGACTCGCAGGAATCTCAACATCATAGTCCTGTAGTCTGACATTGGGACGGCGAACACGTGAAGAACGACGGAACGATGTAGCTGCGCGCGAGGCCTCACCTCTCCACCCATCGGCTTCGTTGTCTTCTCCACTGTCAGTCTCCACAAAGCCCTCGTACGACGTGATGCGACCCAAAATGTCAGCAGGGTCTCCAAAACTAACAATCCCGTCATCCTGGTCCACATCACAAGCATCAACTGTACTGCCTGCAAAATTTACACTATCCCGGTCTCCCACTGAAGACGAAGCCTGGCAATCCGGCGGCGATCTGGCCGTTGCTTCTTGACTGCTGTTAGGCAAGTCCACAACGCCATCAGCACCACTTTCATGTTCAGCTGCCTCACCCCGAGAAGCGTTAGCTCCCCGATGAAGTACACCCTCGGGTGTCAACGGAGTCACTGCCGCAGCAGCTCCCGTCGGAACCTCTTGATCAGCTACCAGCCAACGACCAGGCACACCTGAAGTTGCCGGAGCAGCAGGAGATCCACTTCCTTCATCAACAGGATAACCAAAGCTAGCGTGAACTTCACAGCGTTGACGCTTTGATGGATTCGTGCAATCATCATGAGAGTAGCGCGTGCCCAACGTCTCGCGATGCACAACGGGTAGTCGCACGTAAGGTATGATCGATGGCAACATATGCCGTCCTCGACCATAGCGGTTGGACAGCAGCTTGGTCACGTAAGAAGGCTCTACAGTCCAGTCTTCTTCAAACTCGACTGAGCTTCAACAATGTTACCCGTGATCAAGTTCAGGATGCGATAGCTCTCGGAGTGCTTCGCGTACCCCATGAACAGGCCCGGCTTGCCTGGGTTCTCGAACTTACTTTTGCGTAAGACCTTGGGTGTGAAGATGAAGGCTACACAGCCCCACGTCCGCAACGAGGTCATGTCCGGTCGCTCTACGAAGCGGCGAAAGTATGGAGTCTCACCACTGAGTGCATTGCATCCACTGATATTCATCACCTCGATAGCAAACCCGAACGCTTCACCCCAAAGCAACCATGGCATGTTGGCCGCAGTCAGCAAGCATCGAACACGAGCGAGCACCACTCCGTTCATTTTCTCCACCAACCCGTTCTCTTCCGGACTGTAGGAGTTCGTCGTGCTGTACTCAATTCCGTTGCCCTGAAGGAACAACTTCAGTCTGTTGTTGAAGAGCTCCTTGCCCTGGTCCGAGTTGAAAACCTCCACCTTGTTTCCCTGCGCTATGACCCATTTCAAATGAGAAAGCACTACCTCGGCAGCGTTCTCCTTTCGGTACAGCAGAAAGCCCCAGAGATAACGACTAGCCTCATCTTGCACTAACTGAAAGTGTTCATAGCCATCATAAGTGATCTCCTCCACATAGCACATGTCACTCATCAGCTTCTGAAATGGCCGAGTCGCTCGACGAGTCACAGTCTTCTTGTACGACATGCGAATCATCTTTGCCGCTCTACACGACCAGCACGGCGAGTCCATGTCCTCAGACAGCTCAGCCTCCATGCCAGTAGCGACCTCATCTCGCACCATCCGCTGCAATGCAGGCGGGTTGAGATGACCCAGACGCATAAATGCCAACGTTCCAGCGAAGAGCCTCCACCCTTCTTGCGATCCACAAGTACCCTCGAGTCATTTGTTTGTTGTCGAGCTTCACTCTGCACCGTATACACTGTTGCGGCCGTCGCCTTCAACTGATAGCGACGGTTAGTCCTGGTCAGTAGCAGCTCCACATGCTCTTTGCACAACCAACATACACGCTGCGAGTTGATGAACCCATACTTGAATCGTTCTCCAGCATGTCCTGGCTCAGCAAGTTGTCCGGCGCTTGCGGCGAGAGCACCACACTCGTGAAGGGCAACATCAACTCCGCATGGGGCGACTTGTTGCTGGTCACCCGCAGCGTGACGTCACCAACTTCTTCATCATCCCGAGTATTCCCATCGTACCCCAAGAAGAAGTGCACTTGATCCTTCCGGATATTGTGCAGCACGGAGTGGTTGTTGCACACATGCACGTCGCTCGCCGAATCCAGGACCCACTCCATCTTGGTACCAGCCGGGGTCTTAATCGATGCAGCAGCAACCACTGAAGCACCACGCACACGACAACAAAGACCACTCGAGTTCTTGCCAGTGCGTTTCCCATTGTTACCACCACTCTTGTTCTCCCACCTCTTGAATTCAGAGATGGCAGGACGATCAGACTCATCTGACTTCCGGTCTGGGCAGTTGGCTCGAAGATGACCGACTTCACCGCAGGTCCGGGTCTCTTTCTTCTTGCCGTTCTGCTTTCCTTCCTCCTTTCTCTGCTGCTTTGCCTTGTACCGACCTTTCCCTTTATGCTGCTTGCCTTTGCTTGGATTACCACTCGACTTTAACTTGGCCAAATCATCCTTTGCTTGCTTTCCACACGAGCAAACATGCACATGCTTTGCATCCACTTCACACGCAACGCGCTAGCAGACTCAACACGCGGCGCATTCATCACTTGTGCCGCAGTAGGAACAGGTCGAACAGCTCCACCATCACGAACCACGTAATGCTTCGAGAACTGACGCACAACGTCACGATTTGTCCTCGATACATGACCCAGCAAGGTCTCAGCGTAATCTTCGTCAGTGATCTGCTTGCCGTAGTGCAGAAGCTGACGGCGCAGACTCTCCATTTCCCGAAGCCATTGGTCCATTGTCTTATCAGGAGTGAACCGGTTTGAGACAAACTCATCTCTTGTGAAGATGTAATTAGAGTATTCCCGCTTTGTTTGTCGGTCGACGAAGCGGCTCCACATTGCCTCAGCAGATACTTCCTGACAAATCATCTCTGCATCGGCGGCTGGCACACCGTGCAGGATAGCTTCACGAGCCGCGTTATCACGCGCAGATAAGTCAGCAAAGCTCTGTGGATCACTACGGTAGGATCCGTCCACAACACCCCAACAACCAAGACGAGTTAAGAAAGCTCGAAGTTGTACTGAGTATAAGTCGAAGCTTCCTTTCATCACTGGTGGTTTGTGCGAGATGCCCAGTTTCAGAGAAGAATTCAACCCAACTTGAGGTACTCCAGCTGGTTGAGGTACTCCACCACTCGCATTAACTCCACCACTTGCACGCATGCCAAAAGGCAAAGCTCCTCCAGCTAACCCCAATCCGCTACTCGGTGCAAACCCAGATCCGTACATGCCTGCCCCACCAGCAGAGTACATTGAAAATCCAGGTGCAAACCCAGCGAGAGATGCTCCAGCCACAACTCCAGGAATAGCGATACCAGTTGCCGACCCATTAGGACTTTCACCAGAACCAGCCAAAATCCCCGCGAGAGCTCTACTCGAACGAGCAGACACCCCAGCAGCTCGAACCTGGCCCACCTGAGACGCCGCAGACGCCGCAGCACTCGTCGTAATACTTGGCACACGAGTTGTGGTTCCAGCACTCACCACCTGCTGCATCCTCGCTGCTCCACCAGCTCCAGATGCCACGACACCCGTCGCAGGCGGCAGCGGCGGCGGTGTTCCAGGCGGTGGTGGCGGCGTTCCTTGAGGCGTACCACTCATTGTAGTCATGAAAGGCTCCTAGCGCAATTTGGGCTCAGTACCTGTGAAGATAGCAGATAGGAGCGAGTGACCTTGATTAGAGATGACCGAAAGAGGAAGACTTGTTTCCCACGGAGAAGAATTGGGATTGAGGAGGAAACCCCGCAGGGAGAAAAACCTCCTCTAGTAGTTAAGACATGCAGTGAGCTATCTGTCACATACAAATAGTCAATCAAGACTTGAGACTGGACACAGGCAACTTCAACCTGAAGATGGAAGCTGTGAGCCAGCGGAGCTCGACACGCCTTCTCCACAGGTTGTGTTGGAACGACGATGGCGGAGCGAGTGATCTTCAGGAAATATATTCGAGGGTGAGTTAGAGTTTTTAAGAAGGAAGTTTCCTCATGCAGGTCTGCCTACATCAATTAGTAAGCTACGCTCAATCAGTCATAGAGCTCGGAATATCAGGTACAAGCTGACTGCTTCACACTTCGCCACTAGCGCTGAAGTTGATATTCTCGATGCGGATGGCCGTTCGCAGCTCATTGAAGAGAGACTTGGTTAACCCATCGGCCAGCATGATCGACGTTGGACAGTACATGAGTTGGAGTTGACCACCGTTGACAGCATCTCGAATTGAAAATAATCTGCGGTCGATGGACTTCTCAGCCCCCGAGCACCTCCCGTTGGTCAAGCGCTTTATGGTAGATCTGTTGTCAATCATTACGGGAATCGGCTTCATCAGTGAGCTCTTCGTCAGTTCTTGAAGGAGCATCTTGGTCCACAGTGCTTCCTCAACGCCATCATCAGCGGCTATGTATTCAGCAATGGTGTTGAACTTGGAACTCTTAGAGTCTTCTATAGCCTGAGCATACAGTGTGCTGTTCCTAGCCACGCTGGCTTTCGCAGCGAAATTGTGCGACGCACCCGAATCGACGCGAGAAGACCTTCAACACGGTCTCTCTCAGCTTTTGGTGGCCCCACATGTACAAGTGGGTGGCCAAGTTTGCGAGACCTGCCAGCGCGTGAAGCCTGCAGATCACGCTTCGGCTCCTTTACAGAGCCTGCCGGTGTCAGCCGACTGCTGGAGTCGATGAGTCTCGACTTCATCCTTGGCCTCCGGGCCGATGCCAAGGGCAACACCGGAATTTTGGTGTTCGTGTGCCACTTGAGCAAGATGGTGCATCTCGCACCCGTGCCGGACACGATCACAGACGAACAGTCCACCCAGCTGTTCCTGGACAGCGTGTTCCGCCACCACGGTCTACCAGAGACCATCGTCTCGGATCGAGACCCGCGGTTCACCGCTGCCTTTTGGAAGGCACTGTTCTCCTTGCTGGGGACCAGGTTGACGATGTCAACCGCTGACCACCCACAGACGGATGGTCAGACCGAGGGCGTTAACCGCGTGCTCGAGGACACTCTGCGCAGTGTCTGCTCAGAGAGACCACACGACTGGTCTCTGATCCTCCCTATGGTTGAGTTTGCACTCAACAACGCAGTGCATGCGTCGACAGGGTTCACCCCGTTTTACCTGAACGGGTTAAGGCACCCGCTGGTGCCGCTCACTTTGTGTGGAGCCTGTGGGGCTTCCATCGTGAATGGGGTAGAGGCTCGGAAAGCTCTTTCCTCCCAGGTCTCTGGCACGGGACCGCCCGCATTGCGGAAGAAGTTGTCCGACTTTGTCGACAACAGGCTGAACATAATCAGCCGGGTGCGGGACGCGATGGCGTCCGCCCAAGACAGACAAAAGATGTACTCTGATAAACATGGAAGAGGAAACTTAAACGTTTTTGACACGAGGTGGCTCGAAATTGAGTAACTACGCACTGCCGTCATCAAGGAACCCCGACGATTTTTTATCTGGAAGTTTGTATGTGGAGATTGGATGGAGAAATGGCCGCACCTGTGTGACACGGGAGCTGACAGGGACGAGACATGATTTGTGGAAAATTCTGTCGTCTGAATGCAGATGGTGTGGTGATTTCTGGATTCGAAGTAACAGGAAACACAGGACAGGGCAGGTGGCGATCCTGTTGGTACTGGTAGCCCAGTGTATTTGTTGCTTGCTGAGTAGCTAGCAAAATGTGGAGTGAGAGGAATGGACAGTCGTCACCACCTTTCCATCTCAATGAAAGTATGCAGCACATGAAAGACAACCAGTGATTCCACTCGGATCACTGGCGGCCTGTTCTACCAAATCCATGAATATTTGATAGACCCGTATGTCTGGACCTATCATCGCCGATTGACGGATGTTGCCCTTGATGCTCCAAGGACATCCATCGTCGCTATCGGTGATTGACTCTGGGAATACCAGGTCGCACACTGTCTGTTTGTCAAGTTCAAGGTTGATGTCTGGCGGCGGGATCTGGCTTGACACCAATAATCCACCACACAGCCCCCAAAGCTTGATTCCGCAGTCGGACATCGGCTACTCCACTCCCAACCCTGGCAGTCAGGTCCATGCTTGGCCCTGGTTATTCATGAAGCCACTCGTCATTCCCACTTTGGACGACTGCTCACTTCTTTCTGGTCCTCCTATCGGCCCCAGCAGTCCGCGAACGGGTACGACGGCTTACACTTTGATCCTCGGCCCGAACCTCAGTGGGGAGCCTCGGGGTGTCAGCGTCGGAAGCGTTATCAGGTCCCAGTTCCGCCTCTGCTGACGGTGGCGCCGCCACAGCAGGAGAAAATCTATCGGGAACCTGCAATTCGGTAGCAAAACTCGCTTGTGATCGTCGACGCCTGGACCTCCGGCAACTCTTGGCCGGCGGCCTTACCGTCCCCGTCACTCGCGTTGATTCCGTCGGTTGTTGGCTGTTGCCAGTTGTAGTTGGTCGCTGCCAGAAAGCTCCTAGTTCTGAGTCCGCGTCGGCCACATAGAGGCTCACCAGTGTCGGCACATCTCGAGACAGGCTAGTCAGCGGTTCGTGCGAGTCTTCAATAGACTCCAAGCCTTTACATTCGACCTGGATCTCGTAGTCATTGATCGCGCTGTTCCACCGGTGCGACTTGAGCTTCTCGATCACCAGGACGATCCCCTGCGATGAGATGTGCTCCAATAGTTCTTCATTAACGTCCAAGCTAGCGTCCGAGTAAAACTTCAGTCTTGACGCGTGGACATCCAGCTCAGCGCCCGTGATGAGGCGTTGGATTCGGAAGGAGTGTGCGTCGGTGCGCACCACTCGATATGGTCCCACCCAGGTGACAAGCAGCTTGTTGCCACTTTTTTCATCGACCCTGGAACGTAGCACATAGTCACCTTCCGAGAAGTTGACCATGTTCTCACCTCGCTCTCGCTTCTTATCCAGCAGCCTCTGCTTCAGGCGTTGGTCTTCAACCCCCTTATGCAGTTCGTGAATGCTGCCACGCAAGTTGGCGAGGAAGTCGTCAATCTTATCACACGCCGGAACCTCCTTGAAATCTCCCGTACCAGGCAGGTAGAATTCTTTGAGAGGTGTCGGACACGGCAGAGTTCCAACGGCGCCTTGTTGCCCAGCGAGGGCACCGCAGTGTGGTTGAGACTGGACTGTACCATTGGCACCAGGTACACCCAGTCGGCGTAGTTGATCTTGTACTCCAGGATCATCGTCCTGATCACTTGGAGGGTGTCTCGGTTCACGCTCTCCATTGAGCCGTTAATCCAAGGGCAGTAGGCAGGAGTGAACTCTTGCTGCGTGCGCAGCCTTCGCGAGAGCTCGCTCACCACTTCATTCTTAAAATGGGTTCCCTGATCAGAAACCCAACTTGACGGCAGCCCGAAACGTGAGTGCCAGGCCAGGAATGCCTCCACAGTCGCCGTGTTGTCGGCTGTGTCTGCCACGACAAGTTCGCAGAAATGCGATGCATGGTCCTTAAGCACAAGGATGTACTTGGAGTCGTCAAAACTCTCTCCCATCAAGAGGAAATCAAAATGTAGCACTCCATTGCGTTCACAAACAATCAATTGTTTCACCCCACGTTCTGGGGATGATCCTCCCCCCTTTTGTATGCAGGCACAGCCGGCGCTGGCGAACAAATGTGGTCGCAACCGAGTTGATGTGTTCAATCGCGAAAAGGCGGCGAAGGTGCTCCACCATAGCCGCAATGTCACGATGGCCTTGGGCTCCACAGTGAGCGATGATGCACAGGCGCAAAATCAGGTCCTTACCTTCAGTAGGGATCCAAATGCGATGTTCCAATGCAAGAATGTTATCGTCGGTGCGAACAGCACCCGGCGGGGCTTCGTGTTGGGCTTGCACCAACACGATTTCCACAAAAGTCGGCCAGACGAAATGGTCGTCGTCCAGAGGGCGTAGCATCGAGATGATCGGTCCTGTTGTCTCCAGCGGCGAATCTTGTTGGGATGCTGATGAGTCTATATGGATCCTCTTGAGCGTGGTGGTGGCCGGAGCATTATTACCAGCCCACCTGCTGATCATGTCGGCCCAGACGTTCTGGGGCCCAGCAATGTGTTCAATTACATAGTGGTAGTTCATCAACTTCATGGACCATCGCAACAGCCTGCCCTTGACGTGCTTCTTCACGTGTTCATCAGGAGCGAAGACGTGGATCAAGTTGCGGTGATCGCAGAATATTCTGAATCCATGCGGTCGTAGCAAAAGGTAGTCCAGTTTGTCACAAGCCAGAGCGATATGAAACACTTGCTTTTCAATCACCCTCCAGTTGAGTTGACTGCCCGTGAAAGTTCCGCTCAAGCATTCCACAAGGTGATGTTGTTGGTCCTGGACACAGTCGCTTTGGTACAATCGTTGAGCCAATGCATCTCTTGGCACTTTGGGCACGGCGATGGCGGTTCCCGGCGCGAGATGGGCGGCCTGTCGTTCTTCCAGTTGGCCTTCTTGTCGACCTTCCGGTTAGTTTTCTGCTTTACGTGGCTCTTGCCATAGTCCTCACGAGCAGTCGTGTAAAGCTGCGC
Organism: Phytophthora pinifolia; assembly: GCA_000500225.2. Taxonomy (NCBI): domain Eukaryota; phylum Oomycota; class Peronosporomycetes; order Peronosporales; family Peronosporaceae; genus Phytophthora; species Phytophthora pinifolia. The sequence goes on along the minus strand of KV737481.1, from coordinate 16,230 downwards.
AGCAGCTTTTCCAGCAGCTCTCAGAACTTTGAGCGATGGAGACGCATCCTTCGCCATCAATCTCATCCGCTTGTTCTGTTGGAAGTGACGCTCATGTTCTACAGCCTTCTCGTAGACCAGCGTATACAGCTTCCGCACGCTCTTGCCAGCAGCCTTGTGAGTCCAACGGACGGCGTTCCTGACGTCTTCCTTCACCCAGCATCGCGCACCGGACGCCTACATCCCAACATTTACATGTGCACGTTGCTCCGTTAGCCTGACAAACAAGCCGCTGGTCGACTCGTGCGCTTCTGTCACTCCTGGCGAGCTTGTCACTCCAACAAGCCGCTGGTCGACTCGTGCGCTTCTGTCACTCCTGGCGAGCTCGTCACTCCAACAAGCCGCGGGTCGACTCGTGCGGTTCTGTCACTCCTGCCAGCTTGTCACTCCACTCCGTTAGCCTCGACAAGCCACCTGTACGGCTGTGTATCACGGGTTTGCTGCTGTCGGTACTGCTCTGTGTTCCTGCGAGGGACTCGGCTGCTCGTGACTTAGTGTGGTCCACGTCAGCTTTACTCTTTTACTAGTATCTGTGTAAAAATTTTGCCATTTTGTATGTGCGGGTCAATCTGTCTGTGGAATTCTAGTTTTACGACCACCAAAGTATCTATCCTGTCTTCCGTCATACTTGCACTTCAACCCTTCGTCCTTTCATTCTCGGATCTTCCGCCATGGATGACCTCAAGGTGACGCTGCTGTCCTCTCCAGCGCCTGACGCCTCTGACCTGCCCGAGTCCTCGGCACCTCGTCGTTCTCCCCGCATCCGCGACTTCAAGCTACGTGGCCGTCACTCATTACCCCACTGGATGTACCCGCCCGAGGGGGAGACACGTCGTCTCCAAGTGCCGGCACAGTCGCTGCAAGCCACACGCGACCGTCTCGAAGCCCCGAAGAAACATTTAGGCCAATGGCTATCCACCGCCATCTGCGGCAACGATATCCTGGCCAGTGTATTGTACTCGTCGGGCATCGTGGCCGCCAAAGCTGGCAAATTGACGCCATTGGCCCAAGCTTTCGTGGCTTTCGTCCTCTTCCTCTTCCGCTCCATCTACGAGGAGGCCGTTACGGCCATTCCGTTGAACGGAGGGTCCTATAATGTCCTACTCAATACCACGTCCAAGCGGACGGCGGCGGTAGCTGCAACGCTGGGGATCATCTCATATTTGGCCACGGGTGTGGTCTCCGGTACTTCTGCCTTGAGATATCTCGACACCCAAGTGGACGTCGACGTCATGCCAGGGACAGTCGCACTGCTTTTTGCCTTTGCAATGCTGTCTATCATCGGCATTGCGGAGAGCGCCACCGTTGCGCTGGTGATCTTCATTGCTCATGTGGCGACGCTGACGCTGCTGAGCGGCTTCTCGCTGTACTACGCAGCACAGCATCCCGATATTTTCTGGACGAATATGAGGACGGACTTCCCGGATGTAGACGTGGCCGGGGAAATCGTCAAGGGGAACTTCTTGACTGGCATCTTCTACGGCTACTCGTCGGCGATGCTGGGCATTACGGGGTTCGAGACCTCGGCGCAGTTTGTCGAGGAACAGGCGCCTGGGGTCTTCAGGAAGACGCTGAAGAACATGTGGCTGTTCGCTACGTGCTACAACTTGCTGCTGTCGGTCCTGTCACTGGCGGTGCTGCCGCTGGAAGGGCCTGGAGGGATCTACGACGACAAGAATGTGGTGTTGGCGACCATGGGGCGGGTAGCGGCAGGAGCGTGGCTGGAGAGCTGGGTGTCCATTGACGCCTTCGTGGTGCTGGCAGGAGGTGTGCTGACGTCGTACGTGGGCATCACGGGTCTCGTACGGCGTCTGGCTTACGACCGCGTGCTGCCGGCCTTCCTTACACACACCAACAAGTGGCGCGGCACAAACCACCACATTATCCTGCTCTTCTTCGCTCTGCAGGCGAGTCTGGTGATCCTGCTGCGCGCAGACGCGTCAGTGCTCGCTGGTGTCTTCACGTTCGCCTTTCTGGGCGTGATGGCTCTTTTCGCCTTCGGCTGTATGCTACTCAAGCTGAAGCGTGAAGACATTCCGCGCGACGTCCACGCGCCGTGGTGGAGCTGCATCTTTGGGCTGGTTATGGTGCTGCTCGGCCTGTTGGGCAACTTGCTGGGCGATCCGGCCATCCTCACGTACTTCGCCTTGTACTTTGTGGTCTTCGCCTCGACGATGTTCATCATGCTGGAGCGCGTCTTCATCCTGCGCATCTTGCTCTACGTCATGCAGCAGCTCTTCCCGTCCCGCGGTGCTCGCGATGGCGCTGTCGACGACGTGGAAGCGGCGAAGGCCCAAGGCAAAGCAAAGGACGGGCCCCGGACTGGGGCCAAAGGAGGACGCACCATTGCCGCAGTGCTCCAAGAGATTCACCTCCCTCCGATCATCTTCTTCCTCAAGGCGCCCGAGCTGTCGGTGCTCAACAAGGCGATTCTCTACGTGCGGAAGAACGAGCAGACGCACAACTTGCACGTGGTGCACGTGAGCGAGGACGCCGACCTGGAAGAAGACACGAGTGCGGAGGTGACGGAGGCCGATGTTTTGCAGCGGCGACAGCTCGAGCGCGAGAACGTGGAGGACATGCGCGAGATGACTCGGGTGTTCGACCTCACGTACCCCAAAATCAAGATCGACTTCGTGCATGTGTGCGGCTCGAGCTTTGACACGGCACTCGTTCACTGGCTGGCGGAGGAGCTGCGGGTCCCGCCCAACATGATGTTCATTCGACAGCCCAGCACCAAGCACATTCATCAAGTCGCTGCCTTGGGTGTCCGTGTCATCACCGGTTAGAAGCCAAGCAATATGAACAAAAATATTTGTTTTTTGTATACGTGCAACTTGTTTCAAAAAGATCGTTAGCGTGTATTGCGAAGTTCTTCTCCGCGATGATCCCTCGCTGGCGAGATATTACTCCGTCTCTCGGAACGACTATCGAGCACCGAAGCGCACGGTCTCCGGCGACGACGCCTCGGGTAGGATAGTCGACATATCACTCGTTTGTAAGGCAGCCACCCAGCATTACAGTGGATAGGCGGCGGCTGAGCTTGTCGGCGGAGGCCTGTCCAGAGAGCTGAAAACTTGCTGGAACGCAACTTGCTCGCGTTTTGCTTTTTTTTCACAATAGCTACGAACATGCCAGAGCAGCGGTGCCAAATGCTCGGGGCATGTGGAGTGAACAGCTCGAGCGTCTCTGCTCACTGTGATGGCTGCCGGTATCAAGCTACTCGATCTAAAATCTGCCGAGTGATGTGCATGGCGCGTGCGATCTTCCACTGAGTTGACGCTCTATGTATACTAAAGTTTCCTGATCTGGAGAGCATGGCTCCACCGTGGCAACGTGAGCTCTCACTAACACTAACACTAACACTAACACTAACACTAACACTAACACTAACACTAACACTAACACTAACACTAACACTAACACTAAGCTCCTCTCCATATTGCCAACCTGTCGTCCGCAAGGACTCCGTTTCCCCATGCCGAGCCCATGCTGTCTCTTTTTTTCCAGCAATCCGCTAAATTTTCACTTGCTTTCACTATTAATATGACCCGGTCTTGTCAGCCGTTTCTTTCTATGCCAAAAACATCGTGAGCGGTAAGTAAAGCAATGCCACTTCGCAACTCGGTCGACCGAGGACACTTTACTCTTCGCAGAGACTCAAGACGTTCCTGACACCATGGCGGAAGCGGCGAGTGCAGCCGAGAGCGTGATCGATAGCGCAGCCACCGAGGACCTGAAGCCGTCCAGTACCATCCTGGACGGCATGCGCGTGTACTTCGTGATCGGCGCCATTGGCTGGCTGGCCTTCGAGCTGGGGCGCATCAAGCTGCAGCGCGCCTACTACTGCCGCGAGGGCAAACCCGAGACGGCCAACAAGACGGTCACAAGATGCCACGACTCCAAGGTCTTCGGCTGGCTCAAGCTGCTCTTGTGGACCAGCGACGACGAGATTCTGGAGCAGTGCGGCATGGACACCTTGTTCTTCCTGCGCTTCCTTCGCCTGTGCGAGAAGGTGACGGTCGTGGGCCTCCTGTGCTCGGCCGCCACCTTCCCCATCTACTACTACGCCAGGCGTGACGCGCTGGACGCGCTGTACCGCATGACGCTGAGTCATCTGGACACGGACGAGATGTGGCGCTTCTGGCTCACTGTGGTGACCATGTACCTGGTGTCGCTCACCACGTGCTACTTGCTCTTGAAGGAGTACGAGGAGTACATCCGCCGCCGCCACGAGTTCATGTCCAGGAAGCACACGCAACAGTACACGGTGGTGCTCAACGGGCTGCCTCCCAACCTCTGCACGCAGCAGACGCTGCGCAACTACCTGGAGCTGCTCTTCCCCAAGTCCGTGCTGCACGTGTACGTGGCGCTCGAGTGCAAGGACCTCGAGAAGCTCGTGGCCGAGCGCGTCAAAGTGCGCAACAAACTCGAGCACTTGCTGGCGCAGTGTGCCAAGACTGGCGAGCGTGTCATGACGCGCGACAAGCTGCTGGGCGGCGAGCAGGTGGACGCCGTCGAGCTCTTCCAGGGGCAGCTGAAGGAACTCAACGAGGCGGTGGAGAAGGAAATGCGCGCCCTCATGCGCAACCAGGCCGCGGTGGCTCGTCAGTTGGTCGAGTCGAGCGGCGACGACGAGACGCAGCCGTTGAACCAGAACTTCGACTCGGCCAGAAGCCTCAGCTTCGCCTACAAGGACGAGGAACTGGACAGCGGCGCGCTCGAGTCGAGGTACATCAAGAGCCTCAAGCACCAGGACAAGAAGGCGGTGGGCATCATGCGCGGCGCAGGCTTCGTGACCTTCCGCAGTCTCAAGGTGGCGCAGTCGTGCACTCAGATCTTGCAGAGCGCCGACCCGACGCAGATGATAGTGGAGCCGGCCGCCCACGCGGACGACGTGGTGTGGGCGAACATCGGGCTGTCCAAGAACGTCAAGGACACGTGGTTCCTCGTCTCGGTGGGGCTCACGGCGGCCATCATCCTGCTCTGGACGGTGCCCACGGGTATTGTGGTGTCGTTCGCCAAGGTGTCGTCGCTGGAGAAGAACTGGGCGTGGCTCGCGCGGGTCATCGTGGACTATCCGTGGGTTAAGTCGGTGCTGGAGCAGGTGTCGCCGCTCATGCTGTCCGTCATGACGGCGCTGGCCCCCATCATCTTCGGCATCCTGTCCAAGCGGGAGGGCCACGCCTTCGCTTCGCAAGTGAGCGCTTCGCTGCTGAACAAGCTCGTGGTCTACCAGATCTACGTGACGTTCCTGCTGCCCATTATTGGCGGGACCGTCATCGATGCCGTCATGGGCTCGGGCAAGACGGACCTCACGGACGTGAGCGCCGTGCTCACCATTATCAGCGACGCCGTGGCCGTGCAGTCGTCCTTCTTCATCACGTATCTGCTGGTCCGCACGGGGCTCAACCTCACGTTGACCCTGCTGCGTGTGACGCCGGTCGTCAAGGCGGCCATCTACCAAGTGTTCGCGCCCAAGCTGACGCCCCGCGAGCGTTCGTCTGCGTGGCTCGGCCTCAACTCGCTGGCCCACCCGGGCGACTTTGGCGCGTCGGACGAGGTGTCTGAGTACTACCTGGTGCTCATGCTGGTGCTCGTCTTCTGCGCTATCGCGCCCATCCTCAACTACTTCGCCATGTTGTATCTGCTGCTGTCGGACTTGGTCTACCGCTGGGCAGTGCTGTGTGTGCACGACCCGTCCACTCAGACCGCAGGCACGTTCTTCCCGTCGCTGTACCGCTTCATCGTCGGCGCGCTGATGTTCTCGCAGATCATCATGGCCTCCGTGCTCGCCACCAAGCAGGTGGCGCTGCCGGCCACGTTCTCGATCATCCTGCCGTTCGTCACGCTGGCCTTCCACTTGTTCGTGTCGTCGCGCTACCCGCAGATCGCGCTCAACTTGCCGCTGGACCAGGCTGTCATGGTGGACTCGCGCCGTTCGCGCCAGATGGAGGACCTGGAGCGCGTGCTCGAGAACGTGTACATGCAGCCGGCGATGCTGGAGCGCGGCCCGCTGGAGCCCGACTACCAAGGACTGACGAGCGACCCGAACACGGACAACCAGCTCGCGTCTCCTCCGCCTGTCGAGGTTTGTGCCTCGGGGAGGTTTGACTGCAAGTTTGGCGGCCACTGACCTGTCTGTCTGTTGTGTGTGTTTACTTCTTATCAGAAGGAGTCGTTCCGCTCGCAGGACAAGCAAGTTTTCTCACCGGTATAGTGCAAAGCTACATTGTCCCCGCAGCAACCTTCCGGGTTACTCGATTGTGGTAATACAGACTTTAGAAGGCCGATCACTTACTGATTTTGGGTACTTGTCTGAACCAGCAGAGCTCAAGCAGCGTTGAAGCCAGCAGTCCAGTGCACGCGCGTACGGAGAGCAGGACGAAGAGCCGTTCACACGACTCGGACGCAGGCGGCCTGGTGTGATTTCTTGGCAACGTACCCTGAACATATGCACGCCAGTAAATAAATCTTCTAATATTATGCCTCGTGACCGTCAAAGAGACACATGCCTTCATT
>KV737480.1:7499-18915 GCA_000500225.2 Phytophthora pinifolia | reverse complement strand
CCAACGTTCTACGTCGGCCTGCTCAAGCCTTATCACCCGGCGGAGGTGGATGACTCTGAGAGTCCGGCGCGCCAGAGTACTGGCGAAAGGCGTTCGCCATCATCCGGGCCCAGTCCGTCTGAGAGAGGACTGGGACAGCCGGAACGGCCGGCGCAGGAGCCGCAGCCAGGGGAGCACGCTGCTCCAAGGCAGCCACGCGGCTATAGAGATGCCGAATCCACTCCAGATGCTCTCGAAGAGCCTTGTGATCATGATTGAGATCACCTTCGCTCTGCGCGCAGCGCGCATGAAGTCGGTGTTGCTCCTGGCCGAGCCGGTCCTGCTGCTCATGCAGTACCCGCACGCTGTGCTTCAGTTGCTTCAAGTCAGGAAGCACGCTCCGCTCGGAAGCCACAGTCGCTTCGACGCCTTGCAGACGACTACGCAGCGCAACCACGTCCACCCGTTGTGACTCGAGGAGTCGCTGACAACCCTCGACGGCGTCGAGAAGAGACTCGCGAGCCGGCGAGACGCCCCCTGCGTCCTCCTCCCGCGCTGATCGGAAGTGAGGGCGCCCCGTACTTCCACGTTGATAAGCTACTGAAGCGCCGCGGGCGTATCGGCCACTGCCAGTATCTCGTGAAGTGGCGTGGCTATCCCGAGGCTCAAAGCACGTGGGAGCCTGGAAGTAGCCTCGTGGAGGACTGCGCCGATATCGTGGACGCTTATGAGCGCTCCCACGGAGTCGGTCGGCGTTAACACGCCCTAGAACGCTCACAGGTTCCACTGGCTTTCGAGACTTCGACACCTTCGCAACGACCTCCTCGAGGACTTCATGGGGCAGCGGCAAGGCCCGGGAGTCCCATCGTTGCCGATCCCACACTCGATCAGCCTTTATCTTCGCCATGCGAAAGCGGAGTCGCCGCAGGACGAGTCAGTCCAAGCGGTGCGGCGACCGCAGCAGTTCTGGGATGGGATACCCCACATGGCGAAGCCGGCTTCGAACTGCACCTCGTTCGACTCGCGAGCGAGTGCCGTGTCCTCTCGGAGGATGATCGGACACTCCTCGCAATTGGCCACTGCCACTCCCGGCTGACGACTGCGCTGCAGGTACGCCGCGTACTCGTCTGGGGCCCAGACTCGAAGCGCTAGTAGCTGCTCGCAAGTCTTTGGGGACGAAGGTTCGTAACCACGCTTAGCCTCAGAGGCACGCTCGGCAGCAGTATGGACAGCCTCCGTCCGCTCACGCAAGTGCTCGCGGTTCGCGGGTACGAGGCAGGTGGGGTCCAACCCCTCGTCAGCACCGGCGTTGGTGATGATAGGGGGCTCTTTGAGCTCACGCGTGCTGCATCTACCGGCGGCTGGACGCGTGTAGACTCCGAGGGAGTTGCGGCAGTCGAGGGCTGGGAGCCCTCCTCCTTCAGCTTGGCACGCTTCACGGCAGCGATGCTGCGCGGGGTTGCAGGGCTTCCGGGATGGATGGCACGCTGCCGCTCGGTGAGCTGAGGCGAAGCCGGCGTGCGCGGACACTCGTCTTCAGACTCCTCGTAGTCCACCTCGGCAGAGGCGTCCTCTAGCGAACAGGGGGCCTGCGAGGCTTCTGTCCCACGGCTTGGGGCCTCTGGCGACTGAGCACTCGTCGAACGCTTCTTGCGATCATCACGAGGCGAAGCCTCCACGTCAACAGCCGGGGTCGCATCGACCAAGTCTCCCTCGCTCACGCGAGGCTTCTCTTCGGAAGTTGGGCCCGCGGGGCGCTTCTCTTCGTCCTCATCACCAGTGATGAGCTCGATCTGTCGGGAACCCAAGCCATCGCTACCGCTCTCAGAGCCACTGGAAGGGTCACAGGGCCCCGGCACCTGAACTTCATGGTGCCTGCGTCGACGGGCGGCGCGCAGGGACGCCAGACGAGCCTCGCTCTTTGGCTTGTGCGTCTTGCGCTTCGGCTTCGCCGGCTTGGGTCTCCTCGCGGCAGGCCGCGCCTGGCTTCTCGTTTGTCGAGCGGTTGGGGCAGGTGTTGCCTTCGGGGACGGCGGCGTTTCGGTTGGAGTTGTCGGCGCGGTAGGCGCCTCGGGCGGCGGCGTACCCGGAGGGCTAGCGTGAGCAGCAGTGTCAGGCGGGGAGCCCGATGGGCGACATGAGGCAGCGCTGGTCTTCATGGGCCCAGAGGGCAACTTGCGAGGTGGCCGGGGAAATTCGACAATGAGGCTGGTCCCCGGTTGGGCACGTGGTGCCGTTTGTCTCGCTGGATTCCCCGATCTTTCGGAAAAAGACGATGTCTTCCATTTGGGTATGGGAGGGTGTAACGGGGCATGCATCAGAGTGAAGGTCCATGGCTACTGAGTGTGGCACACACAAGGTTCGGATTAAGTACGATTCGAACTTAGGGACGACATGGCTCCAGAGCCAATCATTGGGGAACAGGTTATTTCGGAGGTACTTTAATTAGGCAGTTTACAGTAAGTATGAACTTATGAGCAGAGTAATATACATTCAGTTTAACTATATCCCGGAAGTGTGCAAGTCGTTCAATACTCGGTATCACGAAACGACTGGAAGGCCAGGCCCTCCAACACTTACAACAAGGACGCCAGGCGTCTGTTGTGGGTAGCGCGTTAATGCTTCCTCAAAAGCTAAGGTGCGTGTGACCCCCGTCACACTGACAATGCCGACGGGCATACGTCAAGTGGGTAACACAGGACCACAAGTGGGTAACATAGGACCACACGCGGGTAACAGAGCACCGCCAGCAGCCGGAAGGCCGCGAACGGCGTTTCCAGTGTGGGTAACACAGTTCCACACGATGCGGGTAACCAAGTGCCGCATAAGGTCGCTCAGACCATAACTGATCTGGAGGCCATGAATGGCGCTCCTAGTGTGGGTAACACAATTCCACACCCCGAGAAGCAGTTCGAGTCTGCAAGAGGTCTGGTGGAACACCAGCCTCGGATCGATGCAATCGATCGGGAGCCTTTAGACCAGGTCCCACCAAGTCAACCAGTCGAGGAGGACTTCCGTATCCTCGATGGTGTGACAGGCCTCCGGGTCAAGGCGGTTGGAGCCACTGCCCGAGGTGTCAGAGTTGCTGAACCTCGAGGAGTTGTCGTACGGCGACTTCCTGGCCGAGTTAAAGGCCGGCGTAATCTCGGAGATGGTGCTCATAAAACCTGAGCCCACTCCTGAAGATTTGAACTCTTCCTTGGTTATGGACGAGGACGTCCTGGAGGAGATCCGTAAGCGGCGCGCGCTGGGTCTGAGATCCTCAAGAACCCGAAGGATCCTGTGTATCCCTTGTTGAGGGAGTTCTCGGATGTGGTGTCAGAGAACCCATCATCCCGACTTACTCCGAAATGAGGAGTCCAGCACGAGATAGACCTCGTGCCTGGCACAAAGTACTGTGTCACGCGCCAGTGGCCACTGGTGTGAAGTCGTTGATGACTTCTTTGCCGCCAAGCAAAAGGCAGGCACGATGCGTGAGTCCAAGTCTCCGCACTCGACGCCCACCTTCTGCGTTCGAAAACCGAACGGGAAGTGGCGTCTGATTCACGCTTTCAACAAGCTGAACAGTGCGACGGTACCGGCACAGACACTGATACCGCGCAAGGATGTTCAATTGAACAACATGGCAAAAAAAGGCTGTACGTTGTACAGTACCCTGGATCTGTTAGATGGATACTATCAGAGCCTGATGCGCGAAAGCGACATCCCACTCAAGGCGATGAGTACCCCGAGCGGTATGCTTTGGGAGTGGCTTGTGATGCCGCAAGGGCTGTCAAACGCCCCGTCGACCTTTAATCGCCTGGTCACGCAGTTGTTCCGACCTTTGCGTGCATTCACGCAGACATACTTTGACGATATATTCGTCCATAGCCATGCTGAAGGTAGCAAGACGGCTATTGAGGTGCATGTAGAGCACCTCCGTCGAGTGTTGACGATCATGAGAGCCAACAAGCTCTATGCCAACATTGACAAGTGTGTCTTTGCGGCTGAAAAAATCAAGTTCCTTGGCTGCTTTGTCGGCCGCACAGGTGTACGCGCTGATCCGGAGAAGATTAAGGACATATCGGCCTGGCCGACACCACGGTCCCCGAAGGACCTTCGCAAGTGGCTAGGCCTGGCGAACTATCTGCACAAGTATAGTGCGGGCTACGCCAAGAAGGCTAGACCACTGTCGAAACTCCTGAAGAAGGATATGGACTGGTGCTGGGAGAACCAGCACCAAGATGCGTTTGACGCAATCAAGGAGAGCCTTCAACGCGTCCTGGCGTTGCCGGACGAGTCAAAGGCATTCCGTATAGTCTGTGATGCCTCCGACTATGCAATAGGCTGTGCGCTTTTGCAAACGGACATGAACCAGTGATCTCGTTTCAGTCCAGGCAGCTTAAGGCTGCCGAACGGAACTACCCCGTTCACGACAAGGCGTTCCTTGCTTGCCATGAAGTACGCCCTTGTGAAATTCATGGTGCACCTCCTGGGTGCAAGCCCTTCGTGATCTACACGGATCACGCGTCCTTCCGGACCGCGGTCGATTCGCCGAATGTGTCATTCTTCGCGGAGTACAACTTCCTCGTCGAGTACAAGCCTGGCAAGCTCAACGTCTCGGTCGACGCCCTGTCGCGTCGACCTGACTACGAGATTGCCCACATAACGCGGGTCACCACGGACCTGTACGATCGCATTCGCGATGCGATGCGTACAAGGAGGACGCCGGCTTGGCGCCTCTCCTGTGATATCTCACCGCGGGCAATATGAGAGCGATGACGGTCTGCTCTACGACAGAGTAGACCCGTCCGGGTTGTCGTGAGGATCTGAAGTTTGACATACTTCACGAGGCGCACGACGTGCCCTCCGGCGGCCATCTCGGCCGCGCGAAGACCTTCAACACGGTCTCTCTCACCTTCTGGTGACCACACATGTACAAGTGAGTGGCCAAGTACGTGCGTACTTGCGAGACCTGCCAGCACATGAAACCTGCAGGTCACGCTTCGGCTCCTTTTCAGAGCCTGCTGGTCCCAGACGACTGCTGGAAGTCGATGAGTCTCGACTTCACCATTGGCCTCCCGGCCGATGCCAAGGGCAACACCGGAATGTTGGCGTTCGTGTGCCGCATGAGCAAGATGGTGCATCTCGCACCCGTGACGGACACGGTCACAGGCGAACAGTCCGACCAGCTGTTCCTGGACAGCGTGTTCCGCCACCACGGTCTGTCAGAGACCATCGTCTCGGATCGAGACCCGCGGTTTACCGCTGCCTTTTGGAAGGCACTGTTCTCTTTGCTGGGAACCAGGTTGACGATGTCAACCGCTGATCACCCACAGACGGATGGTCAGACCGAGCGCGTTAACCGCGTCCCCGAGGACACTCTGCGCAGTGTCTGCTCGGAGAGACCACACGACTAGTCTCTGAGCCTCTATATGGTTGAGTTTGCACTCAACAACGCAGTGCATGCGTCAACAGGGTTCAACCCGTTTTACCTGAATGGGTTAATGCACCCGCTGGTGCCGCTCACTTTGCGTGGAGCCCGTGGGGTTCCATCGTGAGTGGCACTTATAGAGCTTCGGCCACCAATAGAGTGTGCTCACTGAGCCGTAGGTCTTCTCGCGACCGAGATGGCCGCCAAGCGGAGTATTATGTGCCTCATAGAGGATACGATACTTCAAATCCTCATCATGAGGTAACACGACACGTGGCGTATCCGCCGCGTCCGCGCTGTAGCACAGCAGACCATCCGAGATGGCGTAGCGATGCAATCGCGCGCGAAAGCGCGATGACAATTGCTTGTCCAAGACTTTACACTCCTCGCTCCCAAGATCCCGTAGCAACGCTACACACATATCGTCCTGCGCATACGCCGCGCGTATCAAGTCCGTCACCGACGACGTCACCATCGTGACATGAGCGAGATCATAATCAGGTCGGCGCGATAGCGCATCAGCCAAAGCATTCTGCTTTCCTGGCTTATACTTCACCTCGAAGTTATATTCTGCAAAGAATGAGAGCCATCGGGCCATCCTCTGCGAGAGGTGAGGCGTCTGGGTCGCGGTGCGTAATGACGCATGGTGTGTGAAAATCACAAACGGCTTAGAGCCTAACAGGTGAACCCTGAATGTGACTAGAGCGTACTTCATCGCAAGCAGCTCTTTGTCATGAACCGGATAGTTCTTCTCTGCAGCTTTAAGCTCGCGAGACTCAAAAGCGATCGCCCGATCTCGCCCTTCGGCGTCTGCTTGCAACAGCGCGCTGCTAATGGCAAAGTCCGAGGTGTCACAGACGACGCTAAAAGGACGATCTGGGTCTCGCAATGCCAATATAGGAGCGTGCAAGAGGCTATCATTGACTTTGTCAAAAGCCTCCTGATCCTCGGTGTTCCAACACCAGTCGGTCATAATCACCCGGATCCACTCCCAAGGGGGTTGTTCTCCTTGAAAGCACCGATAGCATCAAGCATACATGCATGACTCTCGTTCTCTATCAACGCGTATTGAACGTATTGGCCCTGACATACGAAATATCGAATGTTAGTTACACAATCATACACCAAAAGATCACCAACTGACTACCAACCATAAATGGATCACCAACCAATCACCAACCAGCCCTGGACCACCAATCGAGTTAGCACTTACATGGCCAAACACATCGTCAATCATCAAGCTGAAGAGCTTGTTCTTGGACGAATTGGTCCCGTGCGTCGGATCCAGCATCACCACCTCAGGGAAGGCCTCGAACCGTCGCATCTGCCGCGTCTGTATAGTGGTCATCTGCGTCTTGTGGTGAAAACAGATGCAGTGTTGTCGCGCGACGAGCAAAACTTACGAAGGACTGCCTCTAGCCGGTCTTCAATCGTGCCGGACCCGCGTTGCGTCGTTTTTAGACGATGCATCATGTTGTGGACATCTCGCAGCATAAAGCGCTTACCTGCATAAAAAACGTTAGAAACCTCGTCGATCACGTGTATCAGTCAACGCACGTACTGGTAGTTTCGTGGAGGTACTGGAGAATCTTCTTCGGCTTACTACCAGCCTCGATAAGCTCGTCAACCACGTGGAGCACGTTGGGGTCCGATACTTTCCGGGTGGAAGAGTGGTGTTCAAAGACGGCCTTGCAGAGCTTGAGATTGTGCGTCCTTCTGTGTTTCGTAACGCAGATTCGAAAACTTCCGGTATCAGGGCAACGCACGACAGTCGCACAAAGAAACTTCACAACCGTTGCCTCGCATACGTCCTCCGACCCTGTCCCCTGGCACGATCGTTCCACCCGTGTGCATAAATACTGCTTGTAGTAGTCTTCAAAGGCTTCGGGAATCAGCTCAAACGCACTCCACCTCTTCTTGGCTTGTATAACTTGATTTCTCGATGTTGCCTTCATCGTAGTGCGAGTTCGATACAGCTGCGATGTCCGCACCTGGTACTCGCTCAAGCTCGCAAAAAATGCGTCCCAAGAATCGAGCCACGTCTGAAACCGGGTCGCACTTACTTGTACGTCTTCACGTTCGCTGTCAGACGAGTCGGGGGGGGGCTGTACCAACCTGTCAAACGGGACGACGACCCACTGCTAGCGTCGTTGGAGCCCTCACCACGGCTGGATGTCTCGCTCATCGAAGTGCACAGACCAGAGTCGCCGACTGAGTGGCGGAGAGTCTTTGTGACGGGGTACACAGCACGTTGCACAGAGGAAGTGCTGGAAGTATGCAATAGTTCCAGTGAACTACAGTTCACTAGTCCCTGGTCTCAGGTGACGGTTTACCAAATAAAGGGTAAGTTTAAGACTGAATATATTTATAGGAGGGTTTAGTTTGGCCTGCAATACAAACTAAAGGTCTCCTATAATGAAACCTAATCAACTGACGAATGGTTGGCTCAGAGGATAACGGGTACTTAAGTATCTCGTAACTACGTAGGTCTGTACTTAATACGGACGGGACTTTTTCGTGCAATGAGATTGACGCCTCGTCGCACACACATTCTGTTTGGTGTCCCGTTACACCCTTCCCCACTTAGAGGAAGGCCACCTGGTCTTCTCAAATACCTTTCTGTTGATGTGGTTGACCCGCCAACTGGGGGGATTTCTTTCTTTTGCTCCCAGTGCACTTCGCATCTTGCACTCGCACTTCGCAGGCTATTCTACGAGCCCGGCATCTTATGCCTTCGCCTTCAGCGGACGTTGCGCAAGCGCTCCTCGAGCGGGCTCCATCTCCAAGGGCAGAGCCTTTCGACAATGCCGCGGCACCTTCTGGTGCCTGCGGCTCCAGGCCGCGGCATCCGCACGGCCAACCAAGCGCTCATGGATGAGCTCGAGGTCGTCTTCAGTGGTGAAGGCAGTGACCCGGAGGAGTCCGAGCATGAGCGTTCGCCTGCGAGGGCCGACCTGTGGTAGCTCCTCCACGCAAGCTCACTCCCGGGACTACAACAAGAACCTCAACAGCTGCATCTTTATCGTGGGGGACAACTGCTCGGTGAATAAGCGCCTGGCGACGAATCTGGGCGTGCCTCTAGTAGGCTGCGCCAGCCACCGAATCAACCTCGGCGTACAGGCGATGCTGAGTGAGCACTCACAGGATCTCACTCAGATCAAGGAGCTGATGACGAAACTGAGGACGCCCAACCTGTCCGCGCAGCTTCGGTACGCTCTCTCGTATTTTCGACCAATCTCAACGCCGACTAAGAGCTGATTGGATGGGTGGTCACAGGGCTGATGTGGCCCACAGTAAATTATTCATATTACATCTTGTTGGAACGCGTACTCTGCCAGAATGTTCCCGGGTGAGTATCCTCGAAGGTGCGGTTTGCTTTTACTCGAGCTGCAGTCAGGGCAGGAGTCCATATGCTTCTTGACATCGGTGTACAGTCCGATCCAGAAATAATCTGCCTTTACTCGATGGAACGCTCGAACAACACCTTGATGCCCGCCTTCCAGCGAGTCATGACAGTTCTGGAGAAGGCTGACATAAATTATTTCCGTGCTATAACTGCAATTATTTTAGGAACAGGATAAAGTCACACTCTGAGCGCCGGTAAACTAAAAAATACTTTACAGACACGTCAGGTAAAAATCGGAAATCTGACCCGCGTGCAATTTTAGAAAAACACCCCGTCCCAGGCCCCTCTCAGCCTTTCATTTCGAGATCGCTGCCGCTGGACGCAAGCATGCCGACAATGGGGTCGCCGACTCGGAGCCTGAGCCCGGCGCCGCAGCTGTGGCATCCGTCGAATCCGCAGAAGTTCACGCACCGGAGGTCTACGTTCCTGTCTCCACTGACGATCACGTAGTCGCACCGGCGATTGAGAAGCGTTACTTTGCTACTTGGGCCATATTTTTCGAATATCTGGAGGTGTATCAAGAGGAGACTCACCAAGTGTTCAAGAAAAGGACTTCAACATCAGTCGAAGCGAGGAACAAGACCCTGGCGGACAAGGGCAAGCTCACTTCTACCACTGAAATACCAGCGACGTTCGACAAGTACTACTGCCGGCTGATATGCACGCACGGATGGTCGCGTGCAAGCCGTTCAGTTGGCAAGTGCGATGCTTACTTCAGCAAGTCGACCGACTGCGAGGCGCAGTTGTCTGTAACTGTCGTTTGGGCGGGAGATATGGGGTTTCGAGTGAAGGTGACACAGCAGGTAACATCGCACAACCACGCGCTGGGTCAGCGCATGTACGCGAATCACCCTTCGAATCGCAGAATTGAAGATCCTGGCGTTATTGATTTCGTGGAGGAGTTGCACGCTGCTGGAGCGAAGAACAAGCTGATAATGAAGTATCTGAGGCAGAGAACGGGTGTGTTTGCAGTGGATCGTCTGTTTGTTTCTTCTGTGAGCACTAATGTTTGTATGAGCTAGGGAAGCAAGTTACCCTGAGGGATATCCACAACCTATGCGCCAAGCTTAAAGATGCGCGTCGCGGGGCAACTACAGTAGAATCCAGACTGGAGAGCTGTCTACGGGAGTTTTGCTCACAGACAGACAACACTGCCACGATCTACGTTGACGACGACAAGTTGGCCCAAACGATCACTTTCCAGACGCAGCAAATGCGTCGCTTCTTCGAAGCCTTCCCGGAAGTAATGATGATTGACGCGAGGGTGAGTATGATACGGCTCGCAAATATATGTACTATGTCGTCGAGGGTAAGCAGATTTCGTCATCGGAAAACGTTCCCGAGCCAGTACACGCGTTTTTGAAGTATTTTCGCGCGAATTGGCACCAGTGCAGACGGATGTGGAGCAGATTTGGTCGTTCGGACGTACCGCACTTGGGGAATACAACCAATAATCGGTATGTTTGCGGATGAAGTTGGGTCGTTGGGGATCTCTTATCTAATCTATTTGTTCGCTTTTATTTCTTAGACTGGAAGCAGCGTGGGGTCATCTAAAGGATGTATTGAAACCCACAATGATGCTGGATGAGTGCGTTGATACTCTTATTTTTTGCAGACCGTTGCTGAAGTCGAATATGCGAAGAAGATTACCGATGTCGGCCATATGCGCTACCGAGGTGCTGATAGCGAACTCGCAAAGTAGGCGAAGGAAGTCAGCCAGCACGCGTACCAACTGGTCGAGCAACAGTATCGGGTCGCGAATGACCGTAAAACGTTCTACACGGTTCGCGAATTAAGCAAGAACGTACAGGAGCTGACGTCGTCAGTGGATCCTACCCGCGTGTACCATCTCGATACAAAAGTACGTCCTGAGCGCGAACCATTGGATCGGAATGATATGTGAGCTRAATGGCCTCTTATATTACTATTTTCATAGGTGTATCGGTGCACTTGTACGTTCATGAGAACGGAGTTGCTGCCCTGCCGCCATGCGATTTACTGGCTTAATTTCCGAATAGACTCCTATACCACTGAAGCATATTCATCCACGCTGGTCTCTTACTTGCCCGCTCAATATCCCTATCGAAGATGACCAGGACCGTGACCGTGTCGTGTGCAGCTCGTTTCGGGCGACGGACTCTTCGCTGCCAGCAGCGCGTCATAAGGTTCTTAATGGGACTAACAAGTTTCGAACTGCGCATGATGTCTGCTGTCGTGTTGCGGATATGATGAGTCGCAACGGCACTCCCGTTTACCTGAAAATGCTGGAAGCACTGAAGCTATTCGAGGATGTTGGTGAAAGACGGCGAGGCACCAGTTATTTCACGAAGTTCTGCAGTATCAAGTCGTTTCTCCGCCGTGGATATGTTGCCGCAGATTTCGTCGTCAAGGCTGGATGACGATTGCTTAATGTGTGGCAGCGATAGCGACTGTCCCCCCACAGACGTACCTGCTGCGAGTGGTGGCGAGGGTGAAAAAGATGGTCGGGACTGTATGGGCTTTATCAAGTCCAAAAGTCACTCTGTGGAGGTGCCTAAGATCACACGTCACTCTGGTGAAGTGACGGAGGGCAACTGTCATGCGGTAGAAGTGCGTGCTGAAGAAGGAGAAGTGTCGGT
>AWVW02057255.1:0-57575 GCA_000500225.2 Phytophthora pinifolia | reverse complement strand
GAGTGAAGGATTGCAATTCGGGAGGTCCGACACGCTATACACCCTGGACGATAAAGGCGTTCACCCGCCTCGTGTCAGTTGGCGTCGCCTTTTGCGAGTACTGGGACAACTGTGATCGGCGACAGCGCGTTTGCATCTGTGAAAACCTTGGTGCAACTCGAAAAGCCGCTGGGGTTATCATTTATAGGAATGGTCAAGACAGCAACGAAGCAGTTCCCCAAGAAAACGCTGCAAATCATGGTTTGCCACAGCACCATCACGTGGCAGCTATATCATGTACGAGAGCCGCACGCCACTAGGAAACCCAATGTATGCATCGTGCTGGGCAGATAAAAAGCCAAAAATGATCAACGCCAACGACGGTACAACAGTTCAGGGCTCGGACAGTATCCGAATTCGTCATCGCGTGGTCATGCAAAACGGCGTCGTCGACAGTACAGAAAGAAAGGAGATTCACGTCACTCGACCACAGATGGTTGAGTTGTTTTACTCGCGGTTCTCGGCGGTCGACGTACATGGTCACTACCGACAAGGCTCGCTTTCGATGGAGCAAGGTTGGAAAACCCAAACATGGTGGCATCGCGTGTTTTCTTCACTCATTGGAATGATTGTTACTGACGCGTATCTCGCAGATCGGCACGAGCATGACGACGGCGAGCGCAGCGTTGATGAATTTGCGACGTTCATATCCAAGCTCGCGTATCAGCTCATCAACAACGGCTACGACAACAGCAGAAGCAAGCGCCCAGCTGAATCGAGATCTGATGGCGCGCCGAGTCATGATCTGCGTCCAGTAGGACACGAACTGAGAAGCTTGGTATATCTTCCTCGGTACACTAAATTGCACAAAACTGGCAATCGAGCACAGCGTCGTTGCTGCATGTGCAAGTCGCGTGCGTCGTACTATTGCGCGACATGCTCGCACGTGGAGGAGAACAGGTTCGTATCGCTTTGCGGCCCCAAGACCGGTCGGGACTGCCACACACGACACCTTGTTGATACTTCGTCGGCTGAACAGTAAAACAGGTAAAAACTTATTTTTAATAGAATTTTGCCATACGGCCTTCATACCACGCGTGGTATTTTGCCTGTACCACGCGTGGGGCAGCGAAGCTGGGGAATAGAGATTAACTACATTGAAACTAATAGCGATTTTATGTTTTTGGGGGGTCTGAAGAAGAGGTGCGACGAGAGCTGCCCAAGTCATCAGTGCTCTACCCCCATGGGCAAGAAGTGAAAAGGCACATACATCTTCTGCTGGATGTTGTACGAATACAAGCTCTGGAACTTTAAATATGGTTCCCCACGACTCACTGACTACTCACTCCTACTAGAGTAAGTTTGTGGGAATAGAATCACTGCACAATATTGCGAATGTGAGTACGATGCACACATTACAGTCTCATACACCATCAAGTGAGCAACACTTTGAGCTCTCCAGTCTTCGTAGTACTTCAGTAAACAAAAAACTGTAATATCCGGAGCTTCCCGGGCAACGCACGGCATTAGTAACTGAATCGATATTATTTTTTCCGGGGCCTGCTCCAGTGGTAGATGGTCAAAAAAAATAATGCTTCATCCCTCAGTGTATTGTACTACGGATATGTGGTTGTGGCCGGCATCTTTCCGCCACGAAACTTTTGTCGAGCTCACGCCAACGGCTGTCCTCTCCTGATCTGCTCGCTCCGGGCTTCTCCTTGAGCCCGCTCCGGGGGCAGCTCGATTCCAGAAGTTCGCGTTACTGTTAAGACGTTTCGGGTTCACTTGAGAACAATCTTCTTGTCGGGTTCGAGAACTTCTGCATCTCGATTTCCTTCGCCTTGGACTGTCCTTTTCGTCGTCTTCATTTTGTTGAGCAGGTTCGTAAACCAAAGCAGTCAAGTTGCAATCAATTGCCAGCGCCATCACTTGATTTTTCAGGTCTTCAGCTTAGAACGACGTTTCGATTCATTGTTGACCAACGACACGGAGCCACTGGTATCCGCTGCGCCACCGACATTCCTTGTGTTGGCGGTGAGGACAGACGGGTTTCCGGTGATGGAAAAAGGGCAACTGCAACGACCAACACTCAGTGGTCTCCTGTGATGATCAAGATTCTTGCTTCGGCTGCGAAGCCAGCAGCGACTTTCACTCTCTGGTGCGTTGCTGTTTACGAACGATGTTTGGTGACGAAGCTCCATGCAGAAACGAGCATGCTTATGAACGGGCAGCTTGCCGGCCTCATCGGCGCACGGCAACCGCGGAACGTTTTGCAGAAACACGGGGAACCGTTGCCGTCAGCTCAGTACGCGACCATCGACAGTGGTCAGCAGCTCTCGTTTACGGACGCTGTCGCACTTCGCACGGGATTCACGTTGGATCGCTCACCTGCGACACCCACCAGACTAAGCCACTCACTTGACCCCAGTATGCCTGTGCGCCGGGGCGGAACAGTCGGGCCGAAACCGAGACGACATCTCACTTCCAAAACATCCGTCGGCCGCACTAGTGCCTCGCCCGCCGCACCTCGCTCGCTCGCCGCCCACTCCGCAACGACCTCGCCCACAGCCGCACCATGTTGGCCATCACTAGCTTCCCGCGCCGCTTCCCGACCGCCAGCAAGCGGCCCTTACGCCTGCCGGCGCACAGCGCGCGCGTGCTGTCGGCGGTCTCCGGCGCCACACGTGACCCGACGCCAACAAGGGTGGCAGCCTCCGTGAGCGCGCGCACTTCACCGCGTCAGCATATCTCTCCTCTTTCCTCGGTCTCTCGGTCGTCGGTCTTTGCCCCGCCCTCTGGTGACGTGCACTCCAAGACTCCGACCTCGAGCCAGAGCTCCTCCTTCGCCACCTCAGCTGCGCGCGTGGACGATGACGACCAGCAGCTGCAGCATGACAACGTCTACGACGACAGCTTCCTGCACGGCGAGCGCGCCGACGACTGGTTTACCACAGCGCGCAACCCGCGCACCGACCCTACGTTCCCGGGTGTTGACAGCGCCACCGGCCGCCTCCACGCCGTCAAGATGCCGGACCTGCGCGCATGCTCGCGCCAGGAGATGCTCGACTACCTGGACAACTCGTGGGCCTTGACGGACGCGCTGTTCGCCGCGCTGCAGGGTGAGCGCGCCTTCATGACGCCACCACCGCACCACCTGCGCCACCCGCTCATCTTCTACTACGGCCACCCCACCAGCTTCTTTGTCAACAAGTTCCTCGTCTCGGGTCTCATCCAAGAGCCTGTAACCCCCTACTTCGAGCACATCTTCGAGGTGGGCGTGGATGAAATGCGCTGGGACGACATGAGCAAGAACGAGATGCACTGGCCGCACGTGGCCGACGTGCTGGCCTACCGTCGCCAAGTCTACCAGCTCGTCCGTAGCGTCGTGGAGACGCATCCGGGTCTTGAGCCTGGACACGAGCAGATCACCGAGGACAGCCCACTCTGGGCGCTGCAGATGACTCTAGAACACGAGCGGATCCACCACGAGACGTCGTCGATGCTCATGCTGGAGCATCCGGTCGAGTTCTTCCAGGGCACGTCGCTGCTGCCCGACTACCACGAGTCTCTTGCATACGACGCCAAGGAGGTTGCTCTACGTCCGACCGCTGGAGTCGACTACCCGGCGAACGAGTTCCTCGACGTGCCGGCCGCCACGGTGCAAATCGGAAAGCCACGCGACTTCCCGTCGTTCGGATGGGACAACGAATACGGCCACCGCGAGGTGAAGGTACCAGCCTGCCGCGCCAACAAGTTCCTCGTGTCGAACGGCGAGTTCTACGACTTTGTGCGCGACGGAGGCTACCTCGAGCCGTCGTACTGGAGCCAGCAGGGCTGGGAGTGGCGCTGCTTCCGTAACACCAAGTGGCCCGCCTTCTGGGTGCAGGACGGACCTTCGGGCAGCCACCGCTACAAGCAGCGTGTGATGTTTGACGTGGTGCCGATGCAGTGGCGCTGGCCGGCGCAGGTCAACCTGCACGAAGCGCAGGCCTTCTGCAAGTGGAAACAAGCCAAGCAGACGGACAAGAAGGTGGTGTATCACCTCACGACGGAGCCGATCCATCAGCTGATGCGCGACGCCGAGGACCGCTCCGCCAACGTGGCTTCCGATGACATTTTGACGCTGCCGGAGGGCACCAACATGGCTGCGTCAACCGGCAAGAACCTCAACTGGTCCAACCTGTCGTTCTCGCCTGTGGACGCGCTCCCGCCGACGGAGAGCGGCTTCCACGACGTGTTCGGCAACGCCTGGGAATGGGCCGAGGACATGTTCTCGGCGCTGCCCGGCTTTCGCGTCCACCGGTACTACGACGACTTCAGCGAGCCATGCTTCGACGGCGAACACCACGTTATCATGGGCGGGTCGTTCGCCAGCGCGGGAGACAACGGTGCGTCCAAGTTCGCGCGCTACCACTTCCGGCCGCACTTCTTCCAGCACGCAGGCTTCCGTGTCGTCGAGCAGAAGATGGACGACGAAGGTGCGATCACGCTGGCGACGACGGACGTCAATGCGCCGCCGCCGTACGTGAACGGAAACCAGTTTCGTTCCAGCGAGCGCGTTGTGGTGTCGGGCGCTAGTGAGGCGTCCGAGGGTGAGGCTGCTGGAACGAGCTGCAAGGGTCTCTTTGACGACCTTCGCCGGAAGAGCGAGCAAGCGCTCGAGGCCTTCGTGGCTTCGTCGACTTCGGAATCGACGAGGAAGCCTCTTGTGGCGCGCGACGGCACGGTCGCTGCTGCCAAGCTGCGACGCCAAGTGCGGGTCGGTGAGGTGCTGGTGGTGGTGCCCAGCGATGAGGCCACGCCTGCAGTACTAGAGGAGAAGTTCGAGCTGGTGGCGACGGCGGAGGTGCCTGTGTTCACACAGGAAAGCGACACGGAAGCGCGGGTGACAGCGGAGACCGTGACGGCCTGGAAGAAGGTCCGCGACTAAGTGATGGCGAGCTCAGCGAGCTTCCTCAAGCGTGAGAGGCGGCTCAAGAGAGCGTAGGTACATGTAATGCACGCAACGCAATCAAAATGCAGCGAATTGTCTTTCTTGCTTGAGCGTTCACTGGGCTGCACTGAGGGAATCGCTGCAACAATGCTCGTCAACGGGGCGTCGCTGGCTCAGTGAGCTGCGAGCACCTGCGTGTAGCGCTTGGCGTTTTCCTCGGCCCATCGGTCCAGCGAGAGCGGATGGAGGTCCGTCAGGTCCTCGAAGCTCTGGGAGACGGGAAGCACCATCGTGCTAGTGTCGACGTCTCCTCCAACCGCAGCCGACGTCTCTGCAGCCGTCTGGACGTCCTTGGCGAACTCAACCGCGCATTCGAGGAACTGCTGCGTATAGGCTCGAGGCCAATAAGCAATTCGCCAGTACTCGCGGCCAGGCTGCTCTCCAAGCGCATCGACCCGACTTAGGCGAATAGGACGAGCCTTACTGGCGTGTCTTTGCAGGACACGCTGGACCTCCTTCATCGTCAAAGCTGACGTGTAGAGCTCCTTGGTCTTCCCGCGGTGCAGAGGGAAGGTGAACGCAGCAGCTACCAGAGCCTTTGCAGCGTCTTCCAACGCCATCAGGTAGATTTTCGCGGATGCCAGCGAAGGTTCGAGCAGTGGCCACCTCATGGGCGATGGCGAAGACATCGACGCTTGCGTCTCTGCTGCCTCCACTTCGTCTCGAGTCTCCGCTTCCACCTCAGCTTCGTCGACGGTCGGTGGTTCCTCCTTCTCCTCTTCAAAGCTTCCAAGACTCTCGCTGCCCTCGTCGCAGTGCGAAAGCGCCAAGAAGTACTCCATGAAGAGCGGCAGTCTTAAGATCGTGTACGCCACCCCGGACGTCTTGACGCAGCTCTCAATCTCCTCCAGTTGCTCCAGAATCGCGCTCTGCTGCGACGTCGGTGAACCCACAATGATGGAGCTGACCAGCACGACACCCCAAGCATTGGCACGGACGGCAGCGTGAACCACAGCGCGCACCACGTCAAGACACGCCCTGCCTCCAAGTCGAAGTGGCGGAATGAGCAGCACGACGTCCAGCGACGAAAGCTGCTTCAACAGATCGGCCATCGGAGACGGCGGCGCACCTTCGAGCTGGTACACGGTCGGCGGTAGCGGCACTCCAGAAGACCTGCTTCGTCCAGAACTTCCCGGTGTTGTCTTGACCGTACACAGCGTCACCTTGGCCTGTTGAAGACCCTCGTCGACATCGCGGTGGCCATGGACGTGACGACCAGGCAGAACCGTCGGGATGGCGCTTTCGCCCACTTCGCGCGGCGGTAGTGTCGAAGGCGCTGTGATCTGACTGGCCACGAACCTGCTCACCTCGAGGAACAGCGCTTCACCCGAGCCCACAACGAAGAGCTGCACTTGGTTCTGCGGAGTGCGGCCGAACAGCAGGGCGGCATGACGCTGCAGCCAGTGTCGCGGGGTCATTCGCTCGCGCTTCGTGAGGAGTCGAAAGTTGCTGGTGCTGCGAAATGCGTCGGGTAGATGCAGCACCTCCGGCGCTCCGCGTTTCGACTGGTTTGTCGACGTTGCTTGGCTGCTCGCCGTGTCTTCGCTTCGGGCCTCAGCCTCAGCGGATTCTTCGAGGAAGAGGCGAAGACCGACCGTGCCCTGCGCCACTTGATCCGGCGTCCGCTTCTCCTTCATGACGCGCAGGAAGTCGGTGTCGCTCAGCTTGCGGTACTTGATCTCCCGTCCCAGCAGCTCCGTCAGCCAGTGGGCCAACTCGTTCGGCGAGATGCTAGCGTTCATTCCACCCGTCAAACGATAGACCGTCTCGTACTTGCGCTTCGGGTTGGCCAGCACCTCCGCAGCCGCGTAGCCGACATCACGAACCGAGATGCAGGGCACACGCGTGTCGGTCGCGAAGCAGCTGATGAACCGGTTGGCGAACAGCAGCTCGTCGCGACAGTACAGCAGCGTCTCCATGAGCAGCGGAATGCGGAGAGAGACACAGCGGCC
The DNA here is from genome assembly GCA_000500225.2 of Phytophthora pinifolia. NCBI lineage: Eukaryota > Oomycota > Peronosporomycetes > Peronosporales > Peronosporaceae > Phytophthora > Phytophthora pinifolia. The sequence goes on along the minus strand of AWVW02057255.1, from coordinate 50,651 downwards.
TTGTTCAGGGAGCTGGCCTCGAGCGTGAACCTCCACGGCTTCGTAGCCCTCCAGAGCGGCGACGTCAGTCGGCGTCGAGCCGACAGCTTCAGTAGCTGGACGCTCCTTGGCGTGTTCTTGACGGCATCGAGCTAGCAACTCCGGCGCGGCCAGGATACTGCTGATCATGACGAGCCGAGAGACCTGCTCAGCCGCAGCAGCGTCGATGACACGTCTCGAGAAGCGCACGCCGCTCTCCGACAGTGCGGGGACAAGAAGGATGGCGTCGGCGTTGCGTACGGCGCGACGTAGCGTGTCCTCTCCACCCTGCGCGAAGTTACACTGCACCAGAAAGCAATTCGTCGCCCGCTTGAGCCGCTGAACGCGCGGGTCCTTGGTGCTTTCAACGGCGGCCACGAGAGCCACGGACACCTGCTCTTGAGCGGCCAGCACCTCCATCGTCGAGCGCCCGATGCGACTGGTAGCGCCGAACACCACGATCACGCGCGAGCGCATCAGCTTCCGCAGTTGAATCCCCATGGCTGCCGTCGCAAATGGAAAAGTGCCTCACGGGACCGGGGGCCAACGGAGATGTTCTTCATCTGGGACGAGGTCTTGGTTCTTTCTTCTCTGCTGGTGGCTTCTCATCCTAACTGGCACATGCAACGAGCAGAGACAGCGGGTGATAGCGTTAGACCTGCCAAGCTATTGAGCTGTGGAGGCGACGGACTGCCGTCTCAGCAAACCGGTTTCATTTAGTCTCATCATGCCTTCACCTGCACGCGAGTGTATGGTTCAGAAGCTCTATTTGGATCGGTACACCACCAGCTGCGCCAGCCGCACCATGGCATCCCGCTCAGGTGACGGAGCGAGCTGCATGGCCGCCTGGGCTGCCAGCTCCGCCTGGCCGATGGCCAGCGCCTTGGACCTCGCAATGCCTGTGCTCTTCTCCACCAACTCGCTAGCCTGCAACGTGTGAGGTTAGCACCATTGTCCACCGACCGACCGCGGCCCATCAATCCACGGCACGAACCATCTCGATATCGCCCTCCTGTGCGAATTTCCTCTTGGACAGTTCCCGCAGCACGGGGAATTCCTCCTGCGCTAGCAGCAGCGGAGCCGTCGAGAGCCCAGACTTGAGGTCGGCCAGCAGCGGCTTGCCCGTGTTCACGCCCTCGTAGTCCAGCACGTCGTCAATCAACTGGTTCGAGCAGCAACGGCAGCGTTAGCTCACTGGTCGACCATCGAAACCGGCTTCAACCGCGTCCTATCCCCGCCTCTTGTCTTACCTGGAAGGCCAGGCCGATGTGGCGGCCAAAGGCAAAGCCCAAGTCGCAGATGTGCTGCTCGTGCTGGCCCAGCACCAGCGCCGCCCTGCAGCTGTTGGACATGAGCGAGCCCGTCTTGTAGTAGTTCTTGCGCAGGTAGTACTCGAACGGCGTGATATCGTCGCGCGCGTCGGCGTTCTTCATCTGCATGACTTCGCCCTTCACCAGGTGCTCGATCGTCGTGGACATGAGCTCGATGGCCTCCAGGTTGCGCAGGCGGGCCAGCGACACGGACGACCGCGCCAGCAGGAAGTCGCCCGCCAGCACAGCCATCTTGCCGCCGAACACCTTGTTCACCGACGGGCGGCCGCGACGCGTGTCGGCCTCGTCGATCACGTCGTCGTGCATCAGGCTGGCCGTGTGGATCATCTCACTGCAAAAGGCAACGACAAGTCAGCGAGTTCCTCCCGTCCAGCTTCTCCGGGCGACAACGCACGTGATCTCGGCGAGTCGCTGCTGTGCGGCGTGCGTGTACTCGTCGGACTGCGTCTCCGGCAGCGGGGTACCGACAGCGAGACGGTGGGCCTCGGCGGCGCGCGACACCAGCAGCACCATAGTGGGGCGCACCTTCTTGCCGCCGTCGTGCTCGAAGAAGTAGCGCGCCACGGCCGCCAGCACGGGGTGGTCTGAGCCCAGGATGCGCTTGATGCTGGTGGTCACGCCCACCATGTCCTGCTGCACGAGCGTGAACGGGTCGGCCAGCTTGCTCGGGTCCGTCGGCAGATAGGCCAGCTGCACATGCGCAGCGCCCACGGGTCTGCAGTAACAGAACAGTCACCAGGTTAGTGGCCGTCCTGCAGCGATAGAGCTCTCGTGGCGGTCGCACTTATCAAAGTCGGCGCTCAGATTCCGGTGCATCTCGGGGCTCCCGCCAGCCAGCGCGTAGCCTGGAGCAGGATCCAGGATGGACACTGTGGGCTCGTCCTGAATGTCGCATACAAATGTTAATGGCTGTTAAGTGAATGGTTGGTATCTCGTAGGAGCAGCAGGACGCACCACGGCCGATGCGCTGAGCCACAGGTTGGGGTTCGTCTCGAGGTCGGCGCGAATTTTGCCGGTCATGACGCGCATCGCCTGTTCTCGCAAGCTGCTCATGTGGCGCGCACGGGCTGCGAGGGACACGCCGCGCTGGAGAAGGAGCTTCATGGGGCCAAGGCTGGAGGCTGAAGCGGAGGTTGTGACGCACTTGACTGAAGCTGAAGCACTCGGCGGTTGTGGACCGCCCACCAGCATTTGTTCGTGGTGTACAGGTGGTGTGGCGCGAAGTAACGTGATGGCTACATCCTTCGCGCCCCTTCGTGCGCATTGGGGCCATGGCGACGCTGCTGCTGGAAGAGAACCAGCGCCTGCGCGCGCAGTGGAAAAGCTGCGTGCACAGACGGAAGTGCGCGGAGCTGCGGGTTGAAGAGCTGCAGAGCCGCGTGCAGCAGGCGGAGGTGGCGGCGCGACAGAAGGAGGCGCAGTGGATGGCCGAGTTCGACCGCAGCGTGCAGGCGCTTCTGCAGATCATCCAGCACCACGAAGACGAGAAGAAGCAGCTGCAGACGGAGTTAGAGCGGCTGCGAGCTGAGACTGCAACGGCGGTGACTGCGGTGGTTGTTCCACCCCAGATCACCAAGATGGCGCGTTCCACTCAGACGGAGAAGCCGCCGAGGAGGAACAGCGTGCGGTTCGCGAAAGAAGAAAATGAAATTGCAGAGAAGGATAGGTCTGCCGTGGGCCCAGCGACGATAGTTAGACTTGCGCGGATGCAGGTGAGTGAGGTGTGGCGGTGGCAGCCACAAGATGCGGAGCTCTGACGTTTTGGCGATGGTTCTTGTGGTATCGCAGCATCTTTTCGAGCAGCTCCAACTTCCTCGTGCTCACTGCAGTGACAAGTCGGTTGATGCAGCAAACTCAGCTGATAAGCGTGGAGATATGCGGCACTCTGTGGATCGCGAGTCTTCTACTTCGACGAGCTGCGACCTCAAGACAGCGATCCTGGCGCGATGGGGAGCTATTCGGCCGGAAGATGGCGCATCAAAAGTGCGGTTCTCTGTTGCAGCTGCACCTGACGAACGTCGGAGTAAAAGGAGTGAGCCCCAGACAGAAGAGGCTCCGAAACTACCAGTAGGGACACCGCCCACAGCGCTCCAGCAGGACTTGCAGGAGCGAAATCGACTGCTCCACGAGCGCTYGACATCGCAGCAAAATGTGCTGGACAMGYTCTTGCATTCCAAACATGCAAGTAGCAGAGAAGATCAGCACAAGGAGAAGCGCAAGTTTGACCTKCTCACRCCCACRCCGCTTTCACCAGGAAGTCTAGTTCAAACCGCCGACGAGCGTTTTGAACCTACACCGCGGCGGCCATTGTCTCCTCCTGYAGCGTGACCTGGTCACTTGTCTTCGTGCAGCCATTCGTCGATCTTCTTGACTTCCATCTCGAGGTACAGCATCTCTTCGCCACTTCGATCTTGCAGCGGAATGGCGAATGATTTCCGTGCCCGTTTATTCCACTCAGTCGGGCACTGATTGTCGATTGAGGCCATGATGTTTGCTCGCTCTGCCACCCACCGCTGTTCCGACTCCTCCAACACCTCGCTATACGTGTTCCCCATCATGGCGATGAGCAAGTTGACGAGGATGATCATGACGAGGATAACGTAGCCGAGCACCAGCACTTGCGTGAAGAGATTCATGCGACCTCCAGAGCTGTACTTGTCGTCGTAGTTAACCTCGCCCGTGAAGCCCATGACAAGCAGCGTACGCATCCGCACAAGCAGAGCGTGAGGCCCAACTCGACCGTCGTGTACGACGTAAATGGCCTGCGAAAACCCAGCCAAGACAGCGCTGTAAACCAGTAAGAAGCGAACGACGTCGTTGGCGATCATCCGAAGAATCATGATGACAAGGGGCCCCGTCGTGCGGAAGCCCAGCAAGAAGAAGAAGAGGTAGAACCACGCGAAGATGAGCGCGACAGCAGCAAGTGCGTCCCCCACTTCTTGTTGATGCGCGAGTCGTGCCCCTGTAGATCCGAAGAGCGAAAGACTTGTCACGACCGTGCAGATATTGTCCAGACGCCCGGCCCCGCCCTCAGTGATGTATCCCCCAAAGTTCAGCAGCATTTGGTTGCTTTCGTTCATGAATTTGAGGGTTGCGAGCGCAAGCGCCCCCACCTCTGCAAGGCCCAAGCCTGCTGCCTCCCCACGCCGACCGTCCGCATACTTGCTGTATGGGGCAAGTGTCGTAGCATTCAGCAGGACAAGGAACACCGCGTAGATTGCCAGTCGCCAGAGAAACCGCTTCTTGCCAACGTACTTCCATTTCTTGTGCAGAAGCTGCTGGATTTCCAGCATCTTGAGCATTTCGAGGCGCTTTGCAACAACTTCTTGCATGGCAACGTGGAGCTTCGGCAGGGTGTTGGAGATTTTCTCGGTAGAGCAGAGACACTGGATCGCAGTTCGGTAGCCCTTCCTGCCCTTGGGCGCTAAAGGGTACGGTAGGGACGCAATCAAGTCGTGGATCCGCTGGAAGCGCCCAAAGTCAGGATCGGGTCGCAGCTCTGGTTGCTCCAAGTCAAACAGGGGCACATGAAGTGCCGTGATGGGGCCATAGCGCCACGCGACGGAAGAGGAATGGTGAACGAGGTGCTGGAACATGCGTTGCTGGCCGATAGCTGCTGCAAGAGATAGCGGCGTTAATTCGTCAGAATTGCGCCGCATCAAGAAGCGCAGCATCTGCTCGTATCCCGAGTCGCTGGTGCTTTTGAGAAACCCCACCAGGTTGATTTCTCCCTGTTTGGAATCGTCAGGCGGGAGGCGAAGCTCTTCTGTTGGCGACGAGGATCTCGATATGTTTGGTTCAACGACCATACTCTCGACTTTGTGGACGTCATCGGTTGGCTTCTCTTCGGGGATGCTAGGGCCCACTTTGCGTGGAGTAAATAGCTTCTCTGAAGTAGACAGTAACTTCATGACGTAGCGCAGCGCGAAGTCGTAGACGTCTGGCAAGTCGCGGATCACTGCGAGGTGGAGCACGTTGTTTCCGAACTGGTCGCACGTGAATATGGACGCCAGAGCCTCGCCCTCGTCCTCCTTGAACGTTCCGTCTTGGAGCCGCTCTGCCGCGTCCAGGATGTGCATTGCCATGTCGATCTGATTGGACGCGAGTGCGAAGAGCATCGGTGTGCCGCCGAAGTAGCAGGCCTTGGTGGGGCCGAAGAACTTGCCGGTGGTCTCGGCGCGCACCAGCTGCGGCACCTCCCGTACCATCCACTGCACGAGTTCGGTCTGGCGATGGACGATAGCGATGTGCAGAATGTTCTCGCCCTCGTACGGCGACGGCTCGTGCCGGTTCCCGGAAGTATACGTTAGCGTGGCCAGCGCCCTGCAGCTCAACACAAGACGCTTACCCAGTTCGTAGTGACCGAAGAGGAAGGCGATATGCACGGGAGCCGCCCCCACCGAGTCCCGCAGCGACAAACAGCCCTCATCTTCGTCCACCAGACGCAACGCAGCCTCCACGTCGTTGGCCCGCACGGCGCCGAAGATGCCGCTGTCATGGTCCAGCACCTGCTGTGCTACCACGTCTACCTTGGCCTTGCCAGCACTGCGCAACCAGTTCAAGTGGCTCGACACTCGACGGCGCTGCGGCTTGGCGCGAACTGTGCGTCTCATGCCTCCTGGCGTCCACAGATCCTGTAGGGTCAAGTAGGGTCAAGCGCCGAAACCGAGCGCTTCAACTTGCATTTTGCATGGTGTGGTGCACATGAATTGCTTATATGGTGTGCCGTACATATCTCACGAAGTGACTTCGTGGACGGCAGCTCTTCAAACACCGACACACAGCGGCAGCGGCCAACGTACAAGGTGAGCGACGACAGCAGCTTGAGAGACCGCAGTGTGGACTAATGTGTCGCAGTGCATTGATGCTGACGATTGATGTTTATTTGACGCTCTTTTCCTTTGTAACATAACTATTAGACTCAATGGCGGACCAGCAGAAGCCGATGACATTTCCCAAACTGCCCAAGAGCGCACGTGCGTCATTGTTGCCATAATGCATGGACATGGACTGTGTATTGGACAATTGTATTGATGTGGTTGGTGGTGACAGTGTTTTCCAAGTTGGATGCATTTCTGCCCGTGATGGCCGAGGAGAACAAAAAGCTGAGCGAAGCGGTGGCAGCGGGCGAAGGCGCAAAGCACAACATTGAAGTGGAGGAGGATGAGCAGCAGAGTAAATCGAATGGCGACGACGCGATGACTGGAGAAGACGAGAAGCAGGAGAACGAGGGCAATGCGCCCGTGATTGAGATGGTGCGTTTGCTGCGCGGATTGCAATGGCGATGCGGCTGTGCACTCGGCTGCTGTGTTGTGGTAATTGGAGTATGTGCTTACTTGCTATCGATCGCTTGTGGTTCACGATTTGTTCATAGAATTTTGCTCTGGGCATGATGGACGAGAACGACAGCGACGCCGAGGACGCCGACGCCAAGGATTCGATTGAGGCCGTGACGACCGCAAAACTTATCGGCGCCAGATCTGCATCGAAACAGGACGAGGACGAGAATTCGTTCCAGATGCGAATCGAGAAGCCGAGCAACACACCGAGCCCGGTCATCCAGGAGCTGAATTGACGCAGATAGCGAACGGGGTGCATGACATTTGTTGGAGATATTTACACTACGGAGAGAGATGGCCGCGCCAGGCCCGATAAAAGGTGAATCATACATGCAGAAGTACATACTGGTTATTATTGTTTTTTGTTTTGATAGGCAATGTTACCGGCGGTATAATATACTTGTATGTATGAAGTATGTATTTCGTTCGTCTCATTACACACCCACTTTTGGCAAATCGCACCACCGCACCAGCTCGACTTATATGTAGCGAGCTTGTACACGCATCCGCATCTAGCAATTTGTATATTGGCTCAACCGTCCACGCTCTTTGACACGCAACACGATCGTGATAGTATTCACCGATCGCCGCGGGTCTTTGCAACTTTGACTGTGGCCCCAGAAACGAGGGGGTGGTTCGCGCCGCCGCAGTCTCCAAACAGCGCCACTAGTCGTACAAGACCCAGTCACAATGGTGTTCCTACAGCTGTCGCAGAAGCTCTCCAAGGGCGCCAGTATGGCCCTCTTCATCCCGGGCATCATCGGCGTGTCCTACGCCACCTTCGCCTTCTTCCGCTATACTGGTGCGTATCTCTTTTGAGTGTGTTAATGCCCCAGCTGCCATGGTCTGACCCTGTTGTTGTTCTTCTGCTGCAGGCCCGGACCTTGGCGGTGACGTGCCCGGCTCGCCCAAGACTACCTCGCCCGAGTGGCAGGCGGCCTCCGTGGAGTACGCCAAGGCACAGAAGGCCAACCCCATCCGCCACTTCAAGGACTAAGTACAGCAAAGCAGTCGACTCGTGTGTGCGTACGTGCCCGCCTCCTGTAATTATTGGCCGCGGAGTGAGCGAGCGGCCGACGACGGGGGAGGCGGCCTACAAGGCTTGTGCAAGCAGACGCGTTCCCCTCGTCTTCCTCAAGTCGACCCTCATGAATAAAAAGCAAACAGAAAAATCAACCCGCGGAAGCACCATCTTCTTTGCCTTTAACTTTGTCGTGAGAGCTCTCTCTAGTTGCGGCAGCGCATGTCGCCAACAGCAACACCATCAGCATCGACGATGCTAACTGTCTCATCGACTTCAATGCGTCGATACGCCCTTAGGTTAGCATGCAAACACGTTAGCTCCACCTCAGCAGAAACGACGACTTATACCGAGCCACGCACCAGCTCTGCGACCTGGGCCTTGCGCTTGGCCTCGGCGGCGTCCCAGCCGTCTATGGCACGTTGGCGCAGCCTCTTCTCCGCCTCCTCCTCGTCCTTGAGCTGCTGCTCGTCCTCGTCGTCACGGAAGCCGTAGTAGTCTGGCTCGATGTACTTGTACATGTCTTGTCGACTGCGCTTGCGAGGCTCTGGCTCCTCTTTCTGGAAGAGCTCGCGCACGCCGGGGAGGTTTTTGGCCGCGCCGAAGTACTTGTAGCCCCCGGCGCCGCGCACGGCGGTGCCGTCTGCATCGTAGGCCTGCGGCTGCGAGCGCGAGTAGTCCGACCCGCCGAGCTGCACGATCCTCCGCTCCCAGTGCCGCTTCTCGTTGATGCGCTTGTTGATCTCGTCGTTCAGGTCTCGGATCACGTGCTCGCTGGAGCCGGCTGACAGAGTCAAGGGAATAGCGTGAGCTCAGCCTCCACAACAGCAGCAATAGCAGGCTACAAGCGCACCATTCTGGATGTCGGCCACCTTCTTGGAGATTTCGCGGACGATCTGGCGCCGCCAGCGCTCGGCGTCCTTTAGGTTGTCGCACTGGGACGCCAGGTACGGTCTCCGACTGGCAATGAAGAGCAAGAACAGCATTAGCGGATGTCCAGTCCCCGCTGATCCAGGATCATCGCACTCACTTCTTGAAGGTGTCGGCGAAGTCCTGCTTCATGCTCGTCCATCGGTTGAGCAGCGACTGCGCCTTCTCCTCATTGCGAGCCATCCTGAAGCTCCAGCAAGCTCCAATTCAATTTGTTCCAAGCGAAGTGGTCAATGTCGTGCATAGTGTTCACCACGCCACATACAACATCCGATAATCATGTGCACCACACCACCCTGCGTTTAACGTTTTTTCATAGCCGCATATCTGAAAGAGTGATGGGAATGTTGAATAATGCGTCCCGCTTCGCCTTCGTGCCGCGGTGTCTGCTGTCGACGTCGACCCTGAAGCCTCAAGTAGCGGCCTATGACCTGGTGGTGATCGGCAGCGGCCCGTCCGCCACACAGTGCGCGCTGGAGTCGGCTAAGCAGGGAAAGCGCGTGGCCATCGTGGACAAGAAGACGCGGCTGGGCGGCGTGTGCGTCCACACAGGCACTATCCCGTCCAAGACGTTCCGTGAGGCGGTGCTGCATCTGTCTGGCTACCGCCACCACGGCTTCTACGGCAAATCGTACAGCATGAAGACCGTGACCATCGAAGACATTTTGCACCGTGTACAGCGCGTCGTGAGCTCCGAGGAGGACGTGGTGCGCGCGCAGCTCAAGGCTGCACGTGTGGACTTCGTGCCTGGCTTCGCACGCTTCGAGACGCAGCACGAGATCTCGGTGGTGCACGATGACGTGAACGGCGCCATGACCACGCCCAGCAGCAACGTGGACTCGCTCTCGCGTCTCCAGGCCGACAAGTTCCTCATCGCGTGTGGCACGAGGCCCGCGCACAACCCGCTCGTGCCTATCGACGGAAAAGTTGTCATCGACAGCGATCAGATCCTCAGCCGCGATATGCACCAGCTGCCGCGCTCGCTCATCGTCATGGGCGCCGGCGTCATCGGCATGGAGTACGCGTCCATGGTCAACGTCGTGCCGGGCCACTCGGTCACCGTTGTGGACGGGCGTCCAGACGTGAGTGTCAGCTATGAGATTAGGGACGAAGTGACTTGACAACTAACTCTGCTGTGTTCCCGTGCAGATTCTGTCCTTCTGCGACCGCGAGATCATCAGCAACCTCACGTACGAGATGCAGAGCAACGGAGCGCGCTTTCTGCTCGGCGAGACCGTAAAGAAAGTCGAGGTGAGGAAGTTTGGAGCTTCTTTTACTCTGTCTTGCTGATTTTTCTCATTGTTGACTCCGTTGTCTGCAGACGACCGACAAGGGTGTCACGGTCTTTTTCAACAGTGGCAAGGTGCTCAGTGCCGACGCACTTTTGTACACGGTGGGCCGTCAGGCGAGTACGGACGGACTCAACCTCGAGGCGGTTGGGCTTTCGCGCAACCACCGCGGTCTGATCAACGTCAACAAGAACTACCAGACCGACCAGCCACATATGTAAGCTGTTAAACATTATGTAGTTGTTTTCAGGGAAGAACTTACTAACACTCATGTTCTTCTTTTTTTGCAGCTACGCTGCGGGTGACTGTATTGGCGCGCCGGCGCTGGCATCGACGAGTATGGAACAAGGTCGTCTGGCGTCGTGCCACATGTGGAATCCGGACGAAGAGCTTGCGGCGACGAGCCAGCTGGAGAATGGCAACTACCCGTACGGCATCTACACCATCCCGGAGATCTCCATGGTTGGGCAAACGGAGCAGCTGCTCACGAAGGACTGCGTCAACTACGAGATTGGCATTGCCAAGTACTCCGAGCTGGCTAAGGGCCAGATGATGGGTGCGATGGCTGGCGGCACTCTGAAGATCCTGTTCGACCCAGACACGCTCAAGTTGTTTGGTGTGCACGCTATCGGCGAGGGCGCCACGGAGATTATTCACATTGGGCAGGTCGCGATGGCTATGGGCTGCTCACTGACGTACTTCCGTGATGCTGTGTTCAATTACCCAACGCTGGCGGAAGCCTATCGCGTCGCCGCCTTGAACGGACTGGGCCGTCTCAGCCGTGATACCGAAGACCACTAATGGCGAGCGTTTGTTTGATGATTCAAGGCATATGACAGCCTGCGGAGTAGCTGTCAACCTGGGTGCTGACACAAAGCGTGGGCAGATAGAATGTGCAAACGAAATAAATGCGAGCAAAAGGGCTAAAAGTCTGTTTAACGGCTTTGCAGGAGCACCGACACTGGAATATCCCGAGAGTTTGTCTGGTCAAGTAGTCAGACCCGTGAACTCTTCCAGGTATGGTAAGATCACCGCGTGCTCGTTGCCCAAGGACTGAATGCGATGTCTTGTACGTCAGAGGTCCCCCTATGCAATTTTTTATTGGCTTGAGTTGACCAACTTTTCAAGTTGGTCGATAGCAACAGTCACGGCAAAGTGACTGAAGACAAGAAGACACTGAAACCAAGTTGGTGCTCTTTGCAACATAGCGTATATTTCAGGGCGAAAGCTTTCTTGCTGTTTGTCTGTTGATCACCTGTCTCTCCTTCTCTCACCTTTCTCACATACACCTCGTCGCGTAGCTAGCAAAACCCAAGTGGGAAAAAGCGCAGACGCTGGTAGGTCACTTCCGTCGGAACTGCCCACAACGTCATTAACGTACCAAAAACCGCTAGCTTGCGTCCGCTTGCTGTGGTGCCTTCCTCCGCCTCTATTGGTAGCCACAGGATGCAGCACCTCATCCGCTTGATCGAGACTTGCCAGAACGTCAGCCTGGGGATCAGTACATCGCAACAGCCCCACCTACGGATCGACATGGCTGTGCATTCTCTTCTCAAATTCACTCAGCGATAATAGACCCATCTCTGCGCGGTGCTTTTCAAAAGCTGGTCTTGCAGTGGTCCAACTTCTTCACACTCTCGTTGTCAATACAGGGTTGCGCTGCTTTCAGTTCTTTCAGCATCTGGCGTCACTTCTTGCACTAACTACACCTTTGCCCGGCCAATGTTGGCTTAATGAAGCCGAGAAGACACAAACCTTTGCATATGAAGTTTGACTTAAGTGACGCGCAGTACTTTAATGCAGATTTCGGCACTGCACTTAGACAAGGCAAGCGAAGCATTGAACGCAGACGCGTGTCGATATGGGGCAATGGAGACGGTGTAAACGCTGGAGAGATGACCTCGACGCTCGAGTCACCATGATGACTCATGTTGCCCCGCGTTTTGGAGATGACTCATCCAACTTCAAGATGTGGCAGATACTGCAGCCCAAACAGAATGCGCTGCGGCACCCTCGAGATGCCGGCGCTGCCGAACAAGCACGCCTTCACAAGCACGGCCAGCGAGTAGCGAGCACCAACAGCTTGCAGGTATGCGCGCAACCTTCGACAGGACAAAGTACCAGTTAGCTCAACTTCAGTCCGCGCAACGACAAGCAAAAGTCAACGCACCTCGTGAATTGCGCTGAAAAACTGGATCCGACTGGCACCAGCTCGAACACTGCACCGCTGCAGTCGGTACCATTGCTTTTATCCCACGACGCAAGTGCCCGTCGTAGCGCGCGTCGATGAAGGGCATCTAGGCGAGGCGATGGGCGGCCCACGCCCACGCTTTCGATAAGAGCGCCGTCGGTCGCAGTCGCGTCCTCATCACACGTTTGCAGCTGCATCCCGATGACGAAGAAGCGTGGATTCCACAAGCGGTAGACCAGAGAAGCCAGCGGCAGTGAGCTCAACGCCACGACGGGTAGCCAGAGCGCCAGCAACACCAGCGCGATGCCGCCGCGCACCCCCGCGAAGAAGACGAAGAACACCAAGTTGGTGGTCACGAGAAAAGCCAAGATCGTGAACATCAGGGTGCCCAGCAGAAGCTGTGCGACGTCATACTCGCACGAGTCAACGCGGTGGCGCAGCACGTTGATCTTCTTGCCCAGGAAGAGCTTCGACAGCGACGAGAACAGTCCGAACTGCAGGCGGTTCAGCTTGGCGAAGTACAGGTAGACCCAGTGAGAGTGCCACGTGCTCAGGCTCACGAAGTCCGCCAGCAGCGTCAACTGCAGCGTCGCACCCATGTGTCCGCACACCACGAGCAGCCACCGGCGCAAGCCTGCATAGCTTCCCAGCGACGAGAGCTCCTCGAAAATGTAGCTCCACAGATTCAGCCACAGGAGGATACCGTTGCCCAGGATGGACGCCAGCGGCTTGTTCAGCTTGAAGCCCGCGGGGGCGCCCATTAGCCACTCCACACTGCCACGCAGGAACTCCACGACTGCACTTGGGCACCTACTCACCAAGCACGACGAACCGCATCAGCCACAATGAAAGCCAGCCACTGCGCTGTCTTCCTTACACGCTAGAGGTTTGAAGAACTGGCGAAAGAATTCCACCGACGTAAACCAGCGCCAAGTGGCCGACCACCAAGTCCAACAGGGCGAAGCAGATCCAATTGAACACGTCCAGGAGCTGCAGCCCTGCAGACGACAAAACCGCAATTGTTAGTCTGCTGCGCCGTAAATGAAGTCTGCTGCGGCTTCATGCAAACACACTTTCGTCATGTGACAGCGTTCGCTGCTTGCTCAGCAGGTAGAAATGACGTAGTCGCTTGGGTATACTTGCTGCGTTGTGGAATTGCTGGGCCAGCGATGCCGAGAACGTCGAGAGTTCCTGTCAATCGAGAATCAGCAGAAGGCTAATTAATATCCGATGTGGCCAACCCTGAGCAACTAGAAGCCACGTCGTACCGCCAAGCTCTTTCCTCCGCCAACTAGAAGCCACGACGGTGTCTGCGTGTCCTGCACAAAGCGCTGGAAAGCGGTGGCCACTCTCAATAGCGCCACAAAAGGCATGTACAGCGTGTAGTACCCCACAGCCTCCATCGCTGCAGTCGTCGCGCCTCCTGAAGCCGCCGGAGTTGCTTCTCGTTGATGACGAAACTCTTCTCCAATTTGTTGCAGTAGCTGCGGCGAGTGCAGCGACTGAAATCCCCCGAGAGCCGCCACGGAGGCATCGAAGAGCACGACGCGGCGAGACTTCAAGTCCTGAAGCGGCAGCTGCTCGAGGCTGTCAGCTTCAGAGCCTAGCGACATGACGCACAGAGCGTGGGGGGATACACGGCGGCATGATGCAGTAGACGATGCAGCAGCGGAGGAGCAGGAGGCCCACAAGTGCCGCGGCCAATACACCACTTCGCACTCCATGATGGTCTCAAAAAAGGTGTATCGCACAGAATCACGGACTATTTCCATTTGGTCCGTCACATTTGCATTGCTGAAGCGAAAATGGAGGACGAGCTCATCGCGCAGCGGGATGCGGCCATCGCCGTGACAAAGGAGCTGCAACGGCAGCTGCAAACCCACCGCCAGGAGTTGGAGCGGACGTTCGAGCGGCGCACGCTGAACGCCGAGCGGCTGCGGCTGCACGCGGAGGAGAAGCTGCGGCGCGCCACGGAGGACCGCGAGTGGGCCGAGAGCTGCTGTCGACGGCTGCTGGCGCTGTCGCTGTTTCTGGGCTGCAGCGGTGCGGTGGTGGGCTGGGCGATGGGACTGCTGGTGTTGCTAGCGGTGGGCGAGCCGCTCGTGGGTTTCCTGCTGGTGCTGCCGGGCATGGCGTTGGGCACGCTCACGGGTCTGGCCGTGGCCAAAACCAAAATCCAGCTGGAAAGCAGACGCCGCGACGCCAGGCTCAGAGACGCCAGGCGGCACGCAGAGGTGGAGATGGCTGTAAGTAGCGGCGTTGGTGAGGACGCGCCGCTGGAACCACTGGACGGCGTGCCGGGTATGCAGGACGTGGCCGAGAAGAACGCGAGGCAGGAAGAGCAGGACAGGAGGCGGTCGGACGCAGGGGAACTGAAGCAGGTTGGATCGTCCAGGTCGCTGCTGGGAATGGGCTGGAACGCGGCGTGGTTCACGCTGCAGACGACTAAGGACGTGGCCGTCGGGCTGTATCATGGAGGGGACTACGTGCGAGGCGTGCTGCACCCGCCCGAAGAGAACAAGAAGGACCAGTAGCTGCTGCTACTGCTGAAAGACGTGCAGAGTCCGCCATAGCAGTGTAAAGCAGCAGCTCGCGGCCTTCGTTGAAGAGGGGAGCGCTTGGCTGCCATCAGCTCCAAGAAAGCAGCGCTGCACAGAGTACATCGTGCTGCTCCTCACAACCGACTCCACGCGAGATATCCGAGTCAAGCCGCGTAGTCCAGCCCGTGCTGGGGCTGCCCAGCCAGCGTCGGCGGCAGATATTACCGCCTCCAACAATTGAATTTGAAATTGAACTGCGCTCCAGCAGTCCTTGCAGTCGCGGTCGGGGAGCTTTCGATCCGCAGAAAACCGGCGCCACCCGTGCTGCGTGAATCGAGCGGTCATGTTGATATGCGCGCGCGTCGCGGGCGTGTCATCCTGGCTTACCGCGTCGGCAAATCGTTCCGTCAACTCATGCCCGCGGCAATAGAGCGCAATGAAGAGGCTCGCCGGATGCAGCCATCCCTAGAGGGCGCGTCAAAACTGCTACCATACATACACAGCGAGGCTCGCTGTCAAGAACGCCGCGCTCTCTTGAGCTCTCACCTTTCCACCGAGAGAGAAGAGACAAACCTTGCAGCGCCATCAATCAGTCAGTCAAGCGCGCGTCGTTCGGTTGTGGTCAGCGAATCGATCGCCAGGACATCCACCCACCAACGCGGGTCTGCCCCGCTCCGCCGAGCCGACAATGAAGCCATCCTCGCTGCAGAGACCCGAGCGCGTTAATCCGACCTTGTCCATCTGGGCCCGCAGCAGCTGGAACCTGTGGCTCGGAGGCGCCGACGCGAACGCGATCGCGGCACGAAAGTTTCCTAAATTAATGGAAAAGCCAACAACCGAACAGGATCGACAATATGTTATATGTTACACTCCTCAAGCCGCTGCAGTGGACCTTGTGTTCTCTGTGTGCTGGGCTCTGCTCGATAGAATTCTCTTGCTCATGCACTGGGTATCTCGCGTGGTGGGGTCTCTCACCTTTCGATCGAGTCTCTTACACTCCAAGGTCACTGACGCCAGACGGGCTCGACTCCTTGATCAGGTCCTGCTTCACGTCGGTCGGGTAGCCGGCGCTGGGGCTCGAGAAGTCGGACGAGATCTCGAACGGCACGAGACTGAACTCGAGCGCGGTCACGTTGTTGTCGTCATCCATGAGGACTGACGCCATGAGTGTCAGTGTCGAGATGTTGTTGCCTGCGCCCTGCGACTGCACGATGGCGCTAATGGGCTTCATGCTGCTGCTGACCGACTGTACGATAGCGTCGAGCTTTCCGCTGTCCAGGCAGAGGCAGGCTCGGAGCGAGTTGACGTCCATGAGCGATTCCTCGGTCTGGGCGGTCTGCGCCAGGAAGGCCGGGTTGACGGCCATGAGCTGCATGTTGAGGTCCACAACGAGCCGCGGGGTCGACGACTGGTCGAAGCAGCGCTTGAAGACGGCGTCAATGGGGCTGCTGCCCTGCGCCTGCGAGCGGAAACTGTCTGCCTGCTTCTCTGCGCGCTCGGCTTTTTGCTTGGCGATGAGGAGATTGTTGCGCAACATGCTTACATAGTGGAACGTGTTATCCAGGATGGACTGCTTGTTCTTCTTGGACTGCACTCCGGCCTCGTCCAGCAGGTCCTTGAGCTGGTTGATGCGGTCATTGAGCTTGAACATACGCTTCTTCTCCTTCATGTTGAGCTCCTCACGCGAGCGCTTGCCGCCCGAGCTAGAGGGCGTGGTGCCGTTCACGGAGCCGCCCGAGTTGTAGTCTGTTGACACGTGCAGCATCTGCGCCGTCATGGGCGGGGGCGCGTAGTACTGTCCTGCGTGCTGCATGTTCATCATGATGGGCTCATGGTCGAAGTCGCCCTGCTGATGCTGTGGCGTCTGCTGCTGGTGCGGCGTCTGTTGCATGTGGTGCTGTGGCGTCATGTGGTTGGGGTGTACAAGCTGCTGGAAGTTGTGCATGCCCGGGCCCTGGTAGCCACCGCCGTTGTCCATCGGGGAAAAGAGCTTGGGGCGCTCGCCGCTGTGCTGGTGGCTCAGCGGTTGCGCCTGGTAGTGCGAGTAACCGTAGTCGTTCTGGAGCATGTTTGATTGAATGCTGGGCTGTGGGGTGCGAGGCGTGAGCCGAGTGGCGTGAAAACGGGCAGTCGAGTTAAAGGCGAGTGCGCGGGACGATTCCAAATGGGAAATGACAATATGGCACGCAGCAGCTGGCAGAGGCAGCAGTGGCGGCAAAAACGATCGGTGTCGCACTTAATCGGGCGTATCGCTTTTCACGGGGTCGTAGTGGCCGTCTTATCGCGAGGCCTCTCCACAGACAAGAAAGCGAGGTGGCACGGGCGGCGGCGGCTAATTTCTTCCGAAGAGGTGTAGGGGCTCCCATGCCGCCGCAACCGATGCAGAGCCGAGGCCGGATTACCTGGCGCAGACGCGGGTGAACGCAAACGCACGACAGCTGGGGAGAACGGCCTCGAGATTGGAAGTCTATTCATCCATAAGCGAGGGGCTCCGCTATTTTGCGGTGGCTAACAAATGTCAGCAGCGACTGATATCCAAACGCTGGCACTTGCGGGGACTCCTTCCCATCCTGTCTTCACGCTCCGAGCTTGGGGTCCGTCCTTCAAGGTGAAGTTGCCGAGCTCAAGCGCATGTGGAAGGACATGCCAAGGCCGAGTATTCATCCCGGACGGCTTTCTTTAGAGCTCGAGCGCACATTTGACCCAGCTGCACTTGCCTCCTGCTGGCGACCAACAGCTGCAGGAGACTACCAAAATCGACAATCCGACCTGCAGCAGCCGGCGCGCGAGTACATGGGACAATATTTTTGTGAGGACAGCTACGGAGGAGGCAGAGAGGAGAGCTGCTCGCAGAGACGGCGCCCGGTGCCATCGGTGCTGGTTGCAATCGTCTAGGGTTTCCTGGCCACATTCCAGCGACTCGGAATTTCCGCCGCAGTGGCGACACCGCGCAGCCATCGTCCCCAAATCCCTCGGGATGGCTTGGACAGTGCGGCGCGCCTACGTCACGCACGTACCCGAGCTGCTCTTGGCGGCCGATAAGAGAGCCTCATGACGCGAGCCGGCAGCTGCTTTCGAGCTGCTGTTTGCGGCTCGTGTGAGTCAACCGCGGACAGAGTGCCGCTCGACTTGAGCCCGTGCCGCTGGTCGTCGCCGCACCACTTCCCGCCGCCAACATAGAGCAGCCCTACGGCCAGAACAGGTGGTTGGCGCGGCGCGAGAAGCTCCATGCCATCCGGCAGACGACCGCGCTGCGCCATGCCGCGGCGAGGGGATTCGGGCTCCGCGTCTGAAGACGATGGCGGCCCCGCTCCTTCTCTTGCGAGCCTCGCTGACGCCACTGCGCCGTTCTGGATGCCAGCGCCGCATAGCTGCTACCCTTATCGCTTGGAGCTCACCGCAACAGTGACTGGACTCTGTGGCTGCTGTTGCTGCTCAAGCTCCTGCATGGGTCTGAGCAACAGCAGCAGAGCAACGTCGGTGACTTTACAAGATGGTACTGAAGCCATCGCTCCTTCTGCCCTGGAACGGACACGTCTCATCCGTGGGGCAAGAAGCTGTCACCGCTTCAAACTGCACTGTATCAGATGCGCAGAGGCGCCGTTGTCAGGCCTCTCTAACTGGAAGCCAGCCCGACAGGCGAACGAACGAGCGTCAAGTCGAGACAGAGGCGCCAAGCCCAAGCAGCGAGTGCAGAAATCAACTTGTCGCCAGCGAGCATGGCGGAAATTGTCACGCGGGCAACGCTGAGGAGTACCGAATGTTATCTTTGGCCGGATTCAATACTGCAATGCAACGACAGCGAAGGTTCGCGAACCGCAGCAACTTCAACGTCGTCGATTTGCGAGGCATAGAGCAAGAGACTCGTGTGGTTTTAGTTCGTTTATCGCGATTTCTCATCGTCTCCTTTGTATCCTCTCGCCGCCGTCACGTGCTACAGCCATGCTCGTCCAAGACCACAACCAACAGGCGGTTGTGCGTGGGCATCGGCGTCAATAACCACTCATCCGGCGACTCCGAAGGGAGCGCGGTGGACTCCAGCGGCTGGAGCTCCAGCGACAGCTGGTCTAACGCAAACAGCTTCAGCCCCATGTCCACACGCGAGACGCGCCGCTTATTATCGTACAGCAGCACTTTCGTTGGCTCGATCTCGCGGGTCTCGCTGTTGACAGAAGTGACCTTGAGACGCAGTCGAAACAAGCTGTCGTGGCTCACATTCGCGTTTACCTGATACTCGCCTTCTTTCTCGACGGTAAAGGACCGCGTCAGTCCGCCGTCCGACGTAGCTGCGGGCTGAAAGAATGGCTCTGCGATCTCTACGACTTCTCTCCACTCGACCGTGTACGCTCGTGCTCTGGCGGCTCGTCCTGGGCGGAGAAGAGAGGTCTCCGTGCTGGCGGTGGTGCCAGCTATCAGCGCTCGGCTCGGCTGAAAGGCCGACATCCAGAACGACTGCGCAAAGACCCACCTCCTGGCCCGGTCTCGGTCGCGCTTCTCCTTCTCCTGAGCCTGCTTCAGAGCTACGGTCTTCCTTTCGACGAGTTCGGCCACACGTCGCTCCATCTCCTCTTTGCTGTGAATCTCCCGTGCTCGCGCGCTTTGGGCTGCCAGTCTCGCCGTCACCTGCGCTTCAACCTGCCGCGCCAGAGTGCGCTCATTCTCTTCCTCCTGCTGCTGGAGCTGCTTGCACAGCTTGTCCCGATCAGCCTGGACAAGGACGAGCTGCTCTCGTAGACGCGCCACCTCTTCAGTGAGGCTTTCAAGCTGCTGACTGGCAGACACCAACTTCATGGGGAAGTTGTGCTCCACACGAAAGAGATCGAGAGCAGGATAAGCCACCACCAGCGTCAAGCCGTCGCTATCGCCATCGGTGTCTTCCGAGGTCTTTTCCGCCGTGGACGTTTGCAGCCCCACCTCCCCCTTCTCGAACGTGGTCTTTGACTCTGCAGCCGCCTTTGGTTCCGGTCCTACGACCACGACCGCATCGGGCTGGCTGCTCAGGCAACGGAACAGCGCCGTCAAGACAGTCGCAGTCGGCACGCGGACGTCGATTCTCGCCCCAGGCAGATCCAGGACATCCGTAAAGCTGTACTCACGCTGCTCGTGAGACGAAAGGTTCTCCATCCAGATCGTGTGAGTTGGTGGCTTCCCTGCCGATACGGAGACGCGGATGTGGTATCTGTTGGCTCGATCTGGAGGCAGCACCACCTGCGTGAGCTCCATCGAAACGTGCGTAGAAGCACCAGACTCGCCCGCATCGTTCGTCACAGGCCTTGATCTCGACGTAGAGGAAGCCGGGGTGGCTGTCTGCGGTGTCGATGACGAGAGAAACGAGAGCGAAGTGGCAGCCACCGCAGGAGTGGGTGGGGCTTGTTCCTTCCGCTCCTCCGACGAGTATGGCGGCGGACTTGCAGTCACAACGCTCGATACAGAAGAACTCTGGACACTGTTAGCTCGGGAGTGCACTCTTGAGGGAGGACGGCGTGGGGGAGACACACCTCTCTCCGCGACGCCAAAGTCGAAGCTGCTGTCGTCATCTTCTGCGCACAAATCTCCACCTCGACTGGAGTTGTCGGTATCCCCCAGCAAGTTTCTTGGCGCCGATTTTACTTTCTTGCCGATGCGAACGGCAAGCGGTTTGTGCTTGTGTTGCGTCGGACGTGCAGCTCTCTTGTGGACGGGGTTCGGCGCTCGCTTGGAAGAACGGGGGATACGCTGGATGGGCACAGTCCGCATCGTCCTTCCACCCTGCCTGTAAGCTGTCTTCAAGAGCGGCCGCGGGTTCTTGTGCTGCGGATCACGTTCTCTCTTCGCCTTAGCTCTGCCGCTCTCCTGTCGTTCAGCTGCTGGGGACGAGGAGACGTCTCCTGTCACTTCGGTCTCCTCGTCTTCGTCGGACCCGTCTCCACTTTCCTCCTCTTCGACGCTGCTTGCATCAGCGCCAGCTCCACCATTGCCTGTGTCATGGCTCTCGTCGTCGCTCGAGTCGGAGAACAAAGCGATGGCGTTCTGTGCCGAGTTGCCCAACTTGTGCTCAGCCGAGGGCCGACGGGATCGCTTCTGCTCTCGTCTTGACCTCTCGTCGCCGTCGTCGCTACTGCTGGCTCCGCTGTGTGCGCCAAGGGTAGCCTGACTGGTCCTGGCGCTGCTAGTGCTGCGTGCTCTCCGCTTTCCATTAGCAGCGACAGGGTGCACTGGCACCGCCTCCGGTCCGAAGATGTTCATCTTCCGGGCGTAGGAAACAAGCTCTGCCTCGCCCAAGAAGAAGTCCACGCCGTGCTTGTGCTGCGGGTTGTGCGGGCTCTTGCCTGGCTTGACATAGAAGTGATCGTAGCTTAGCGATGGCCCCTGCTTGAAGGTCCAGCCGAGTCTGGAGAAGTACTGCTTGACGTCTCGGAAGTTGTAGACGCCATAGGAAAGCTCTTGGGGGTCGGGTGAGGGCGCATAGCAGAGAGACAAAGGTGTCAACAACGTCAGGGGGCCGGCAGGCGCAAAAGGAACTCGAGACACTCACCGTGGCGCTTCCGCCTCTCCTCGGCCAGGTCCATGCTGAGCTGCTCTATTGGAGTGAAATACCGTGTTTAAATCTCAGAGCGAATATCCTCCCGCTCGCAAATTGAAACACTCGCGCTCCACATGCAGATCGACTGATAACGTCGGGAAAGAGGTACTCTTCCGACCGATACGTGCATGAGTAGTTTGCCACTGCTGCGATCGAGATGGTTTCCCACGTGCCAGCAACGTCCTAAGACATAGAGGCTACCAGCTCTGGATGGAGTCCGCGCGGTTGCATTGGTCTCATCAGCAAGCGCGTGACCTCGCACGAGTTCTGCGAGTAATGTCGGCAGTCAGGGTCATATAGCACAGTATATGAGCTATATCCTGGATACAGTGCGTTGGATGAAGCAATAGTCCGAGATGAAGCCGACGTACCCTTACAAGGCAGGACAGGTTGAGCGCGTTCGGAAGACCAAGCCGATCACTTGACTGCGCATTTCGTGCAAGCTCGTAGCGTAGGGTACTCGTATTGTGATGCAAGCAACAGCGTTGCCTCGGATGAGTGATCTGCCAACGATGCAACGGATGTCGAAGCGAAGATGGCTACACTCGAGGCTGGCATTTCGGCCAATCGGGTTGGCATACTCCGCTCAAGTCAACATCGTCGTAGGTGGATCTTGCTTGCCGCTTCAGCTGCGCGGTGAGAGAAGTCCATGGACGCGTCGCGGCCTTTGTTGGCAGGCGACTCCGTGGAGGACGAAGACGTGGGCACCCGCTCCCCCGACTGCCTGTCCAGGTATCTGTCGGCCAACGGCTTGGCGAACGGGAAGACACAGAGCAATGGCCACTCGGGCAACGGCCACTCGGGCAACGGCCACACGCTCTTCTTGGACAGCAAGGAGGACGAATACACAGACGAGGACACGCGACCGCTGTGCTGCCGGCCCTGCAGCCAGTGGCCGTGCTGGAAGTGGGTCTTCCCGGACCGCATCGGCGACTACGAGGACTTCACCTCGTCGGCGCAGATGGGGGAGATCTACGCGCTGCGGCAGGCGGCGCGCGAGCAGTTCGACCCGACGCTGCCAGGTACAGTCATAGCTGCGGTCTCAATGGTGGATCGCGTCTCTGACAATTGCGCAGAGGACGACGACATGCTGCAGCATCTCTGGAGCGGCCTGTTCCCCACCGTGCCGTACGAAGGACGCGTCAACGTGCGCTGGCGGGACGTCGGCTTCCAAGTGCGTCTCCCTTGTCGATCCTCAGTGTCCATGTCCATGCTGACGTCGGTGCTCTTCTTGTGTCACCAGAACGACGACCCCGTGTCCGACCTTCGCACCTCTGGACGGCTGGCCGTCCGCATGCTGCTCTACTTCTCAGACCACCTCAACGACGAGTTCAAGGTGGGAGGTGCCTTACAACAACGTTGGAGCGGTTCACCGTTGACTCACCTGTCGTCGTTGATTTATTATGCAGCGCATGCTGCGTGAGAACCGCTTTCCCGTGTGTCTGTGCGCGCTGAACCTGCTGGAAATGCTGCTGTGCCACTTGAAGCTGAAGGAGCCGCTGCCGCTTGTTTGCCCGTGCTGCGGCACGGAGAACGCCGAGCTGGAGACCTCCCAGCAACCCAGTCGGACGCATCCAGAGCTGTGCGGTTTCACGGCGTTGATGGTGGACGCGTCTTCGCTTGCGTCCTCGGCCTTCTCGCACCAGCTAGCGTGCGCGGAAGGCGGGCCTGCAGAGATCGCTCTAGCGCACGTATTCGCGCACTCGCTTCTGGTGATGGACGCTGTGTGGAAGCAGCAACTGCAGCGAGATCCGACCACGACGCTCATGCACTTCCGCGAAGCGCTGGTGGAGACGCGCGTGCGTCTCGTGACTTTCCTCTCGCGTCGACGTATGCCCCTTACGCTGGCAGAGCTCGATGTGTGGGGCTATCGGCAACGATCGCGATGCCGCAGTTTCCGCATAACAGCGTAGGGTTTTGTTGTATTAGGTTATATACACGTCGAGTTAACCAGCATTACTGGGAGCACCTGCAATACTACCTGCGGTTCCTGCTGGCGTTCTCTGCCGAGCAGGTCTTCTCCGCTGGCGGTTTACGCGAGACCGCGCGAAGATGAAGGTGAAGCGATGCGCTCGCCAAGCGGCTCGTGTCGATAGCCGAGGTTCGTCGAGGCGCGGAGGAAGAGAGCCACCGTGGTCCGATGGGCGAGTATCGTACTAGCATCACATGCTCCTGCTGTCACCAGCGACTCAAGCAAGGCTCGACTGTTCATCAAGGTGAAGACGGAGGACGAGGAAGAGGACATTCGGCACAAACCGCAGCCGACCAAGAAGGAAGCGAAGGAAATCGCCAAGATGCAGAAATTCGCGAGCCCAAAGCGAAAGCATTTTCCAGTACTGTACAAACTGCAGATCCTGCCGGCGGGTGCCAACGTTGCCTTTTCACCGAGAGCATCGGAGCAACGGTGTCAACATTGTCGAGACCGAAGCGTTGAGCTCCATTTATCAGTCCATCGCTCGTCGATAATCGAGCAGAGCTCGGGATCACTTTGACACCTTGGTCGTTTGCCTCTCGTTTGCCTCAGGGGCGATGAAACGCAAAATGCTCAGGCTCGACAAAACTACGACCGCTATGCCAGCTCGGCCAAAACCGGAGCTGCAGCGAGTTGCTGCGCCGTTACTGCGCAGTGCAGCGATCGCTGGAAGCTCAGGCTGCGAGCAACTCGAAGCATCTATCAGGCAGCGTCGTCGCCGGCAGCAAAATGGATCACAAGTGGTACGAAGTTCATCCTCTGAACATTCCGACAATTCACTCGTCGACGAACAAGTTCCTGGAGCTCTGTTCGTGCACAGAAGAAGCGCAGCAAAACATATTTTAACTTGTTGCGTTACAATGTAGTGACCCAGACAAGGGTTTGCAGACAACCAATGTGTCAAGAACCATAGTTGTTTTCTCTGGTTGCCTACGAAAGAGAACGAGCCTTCGGAGATCCGCGGCATGCTATATATAGGACCATGGCGTTAGTAGGAGAAGGCTCAGGTGAACACAACACGTAGCCACAATCAAAAGAAGTTAATATTTTAATATTAATAATAATACGCATTTTTCTTAATATTTTTAAAACATATTAACAAAAATGCTTATTTTATAACTAAATAAAATACAAGGTATTCTATTATAAATTAATGCATATTTGTTTTTTCCTTATAAAACTATTTTTGCCGAAAAGAAACATGATATTTTGCTTCAAAAACTGGTTTTACTAATTTAATCGTACTAAATTAATATCTAGACGTCTTTCTAAAAAGATGTTTAAAAAAAAAGTGAAATGGGTACAAAAAGCGCAGAAGCCCACTCAAAATGGCGGGAGCAACGCGAGACATCCGCTCGTTTTTCGGGGCGCAGCCACCGGCCAAGAAGCGCCGTTCGACGCCAGAGAAGACCGATGTAGGCAAGCCCCAGTCAGCAGAGGTTGAGGTTGCCACCGAAATATCTGAAGCCGGAAAGAAGGATGACGAGCAGGACATCACTGAGCAGGGCAATGTGGAGCCACTGGAACTGCTGCCTGTGACGAGCTTCACAGCGCTGCAGACGACGGCGCAGCTGCGCTTGCTGATGCACCAGTCGTGGTTCGAATTGCTGCAGACGGAGTTCACGCGCGGCTCGTTTCAGTCGCTGACGCGGTTCCTGGAGGGCGAGGAGGGCCGCAAGAAGACCGTCTACCCGCCCCCGGCCGACGTGTTCGCGGCGCTGCGAGACTGCACCTTCTCCGAACTCAAGGTAGTGATCCTGGGCCAAGACCCGTATCACGGGCCACAGCAGGCGCACGGTCTGAGCTTCTCGGTGCGCCACGGGGTCCCTCCGCCACCGAGCCTCAAGAACATCTTCAAGGAGGCCATAAATGACGTGGGCATCACACGCCCCACACACGGCTGTTTGTCCTGTTGGAGTCGCCAGGGAGTGCTACTGCTCAATACGGTGCTCACCGTGCGTCGAGGCGAGCCCAACTCGCACAAGAAGCGCGGCTGGGAGCAGTTCACGGACGCCGTCATCTCCAAGGTCAGCAAAGACGCCTCCAACGTCGTCTTCCTGCTCTGGGGGAGGCCGGCGCAGGAGAAGGGCGCGCTCATCGACTCGAAGCGGCACCTCGTGGTGCGATCTTCACACCCGTCGCCTCTTGGTGCCACCAAGACCAACGCGCCCTTCATCGGCTCCAAGTGCTTCTCGCGCGCCAACAGCTACCTCACAGAGCACGGCAAGGAGGCCATCGACTGGAGCGTGCAGTAAGCCCATCAGCCCAAGCATGCAGTGTTCAAGCACTATCTTATGTTAGCGGATCAGCGCGGTCGCTAAAACCTTGTCTTACATGCATTTCTCGTGTCGTTCATGTGAAGCCTTGCAGAATTGAAGTCGCCCTCACTGCTTGGCGTTCACCTCGATCGTGTAGTCGTAGTCGATGGTGGGGATGACCGACTGGATGAACTTGAGGAACAAGAAGAGGTACTGATCGCTGCGGATCTCGTTGGCCACCTGCTCCTCCGTCTCGGCCTCGCCAGGCTTGCGCGCCTTGAGGTTGGCGATGATGCGCTTCATCACGGCGCCGTGCTGGCACGGGTGGATGGAGGCGTGTACGAGCGAGCTGCGGTGCGGGTGCGGCTCCATGGTCACGGTGCGGTTGGCGTAGTCCTGCATGATGTCCTCGAACATCTGGTCGCCACTCAGCGGCGCGTTGCGCTCGTCGTAGCCAAAGAGCCACACGCGCGGCGTCTGGTAGTACTTGTCGTACGTGATGGACAGGTCGTACGTGCGTGTGCGGAGGATGGCGTCGTCAGCGTCATCGGGCTCGCTGGCCACGAGGTAGCCGGCAGCGGGGGCGAGAGCCGCCTCGTCGTCCTGTACGAGGTTGTCCTCCTCCTCGTACGAGCTGAGGTCTCGCAGCTCCGGCTCTGCAGCAGCATCTCCAGGGCCGTCCATGAAGTGCTCGTCCACTATGGCCCCGAGGATGCCAGTCTTCGTCTTGGGACTCTGTTTATCAAACATCTCGTCGCTGAGATCCGTGACGGCGTTGGACGCTCCGTCCTGGTTGGCGTACGAGGAAGCAGCCACCCATTCGTCCTCTCCTTCTACGGCCTCTTCCGCCTGGTAGCTTTGCTCCAATGACGTTACACGGCGGCGACAGGGCACGTTGCGGGTGATGAGGAACTGCTTGTCGTCGGGCAGGTAGGGACGACGCAGACTGGGCTCGCCGCTCTCCCAGCGCCAGGTCGGGCACTTGTATACCAGCAGGTCGCCGGCCTTGACGAACTCCTCGGGCGTCAGCAGCCCCTTGTCCTCGAACGAAGACGCCGTCAGCACGGGCGTCAGGTACTCGCGCACGCCATGGAACAAGCTCTGCATTTTTCTTCTTCTCTTCCAAAAATGGATTTATTTTCTTCAATGCAAAGTACGAGAACAAATGCGCGATACGAAACTTATTTATACCGTATCTAACTAATACTATTCTATTTGCAATTCCGCACATGCTGCTCCCGCTGCGGCGCCTCATGGCCTTCTCTCTCGTCAGCTTCGACGCGCCCTTGGCCGCGGAGCAGGTCAGTATATCCCTCTCTAGCCGCTTCAACTGCCGTGTGCACCCGGACGCGAATGTGGCGCAACAGGCGGCCCTGACGTGGACGGAACTGAAGATCAAACAGCCAAGGCTCTTCAACGCGACTAAATTCCGTCTTCAGGCCCTTCACGCATCCTCATCTGCACTTCAAATGGACTGGGGGCTGACGGACTACGCGTCGTACTTAGGAACGTGCTGCTCGGCGCTGGCTCCGCGACTTCTGGAGGACGGGGGGAAGCAAGGGGACAAGTTCGCCTACTTGTCACGTAAAGTGGGCGTGGCGGCCGTGCTGGAGACCAGGGACGGTCAGGTGGCGCTCATAAGACGCAGTAAGAGTGTAGGGCTGTACCAGGATCTACTGGATACGCCAGGAGGACACCCGGAGCCGGCACATATCCACTTGACGGAGGACATTCTAAAGACGCTGGAGGAGGAGGAGGGCCAAGGAAAGAGGGCGCTGTTGGAGCATGCAGCTACAAAGGAGTTCTTTGAGTCTATTGCTAATGAGATCCATGAGGAGGTGAACGTGGCGCCACAGATACAGCAGCCGCCCAAGCTGCTGGGTGTTGTGATGCAGACGGACGCCTGCACGCCCAGCTTCTGTGAGTAGTGAAGGGTGAAGGAAGGGGGGGGGGAGGAGCTGACTTCGTCGATTGATGTTTTGTTTTTGGTGCTGCAGCTTTTCATGTCAAGGCGAAGTGCTCGGCCGACGAGATGAGGGAGCTGTATCGGGCGGGACCGTCGGACAAGTTTGAGTCGGTGGAGCTGGAAATCTTGCCGGCGGAGGAATTGCTAGCGGAAGGAGCCACGCTGTTGTACGGAGAGTCTTGGTTGTTTGTGGTGGCGGTGTTCTTGGTTAACATTTTTGTTGGCAGGGACGAGCTGCAGTTGACGCCGTCGGCCAAGGGAACGCTGGGGCTGTGGAAGCAGCACACGCTTCGCGCTCGAGAGCAGCAATAGAGCGGCGGAGCGTTGTGTGATAGAATGCATTGCTGTGTTACTGTTGAAGTTAGCGTTGCTGGCAAGGTTGTTGTAGCGCCGCTGTAGCAGCTGCAACATCGAGGGAATAGAACTATTGTATCGAGGGATTGTATTGTCGAGGGAAATAAAACTATTGTTTGTTGTTGAGCACTTTACTGTTTTCTCTGCGTCTTCGTATTATTGTCGATTCTCATTGAAATGTCCCTTGTCGGTTGGTTGAATCGCCGGATCCAAATCGCCGAGCAATCGCCGCAATAGTGAAATCAAGATAAAATGAAAGTCGTAGGGATAGGTTAATCTTCAACAAAGGGGATAGGTTTATCTCAAACCATTTCGACCAAGCAGAAGCTTTGGGAAACCGCCGCCGAATCGCCGGGATTAAGAAATTTTGGTCGGAATTCACAATAATAAAAAGAATCAAAACGACAGCTACACAATGTCCATAATGAGGGCGACGCCCGCAAGAACCCACCGCGCTGGCGGCGACTTGGACTTGAGCTGCGCCGAGAAGACGTACGTGGGGCCTCGGAACTCGGTCTTGTAGCACGGGCAGACGAACGATCCCTTGATATCGAGCTTGTCGGAGGCCACCGCCTTGCAGTTGATGACCGGCATGGGCGAGAACATTTCCTTGGGGTGCGAGCGGTCCACCGTGTTGTTCTGGAGGTCCCAGCGCGCGCCCATGAGGTTGAGGCCGTGGATGTAGGCCCCGTCGCGCGATGGCGCGTCCACTTCGCCGTTGCGGCGCTTGAGCACGTCCGTCTGGATCACGAGCTTGTCGAGTTCCCACTGGTTCTTCTGCGCCGTCACCTGCATGATGGCCGTCAGGAAGGACTGCGGGTTGAACATGCCTGAGAGCCACGTCACGCGCGGGATGTCCGCCGGGTTCTGCGTCCACTCCTCCAGCTGCAGCAGTCGCGCCTCGAGGTTCGTGAGCCACGAGCCGAGCGGCCGCAGCGACGGGAAGGCCAGCTTCTCCCACGACTTGGGCACGCGGTCCAGGAAGAGCGACTCCTGCACCGCCTCCATGGCGTCCGACATGGTGAGTTCGCCGGCGAAACCGAGCGACAACTCGTTCAGCGAGCGCACCACCTCGGCCAGCAAGCCGTTCATGGCCTCGCACTCCTGGATGAAGACGTTCTGGTACGGCCCCATCTCTTCCAAGCTGCGCGAGATCTCGTCGCACTCGAACTTCTTCTCGCCGATGCGCGAGAGGACCATCTCGAGTCCCTGCTTGGCCAGCTCCAACGGACTCATGGCCGCGTCGCCTGCAGCGGCATCTCGAGGCTGCAGCTCCATGAGCGTGCGGAAGAGGTTCTCGGACTGCGTGGTGCGGAAGTCGATCTCGGCGTTCGGGTGCAGTCCGAAGGCCAGCGGCGAGTCCGTCTTGAGCTCCGTCTCGATGTGCTCCAGGTACTTGTCGTAGGACGACGGCGCGAGGCACAGGAAGGACGGCCCCTTGTCGTCGCCTACGAAGGGGAACATCTCCATCTCGTCCAGCAGCTCGTCGCGCATGTAGAAGTCGAGGTACGTGTTGGCCAGCAGCCGGTCGAAGTCGTTGACGATGTGGCCGCCGTACATGATCTCGCCG
Organism: Phytophthora pinifolia; assembly: GCA_000500225.2. Lineage (NCBI taxonomy): Eukaryota > Oomycota > Peronosporomycetes > Peronosporales > Peronosporaceae > Phytophthora > Phytophthora pinifolia. The sequence continues at coordinate 21,310 of AWVW02057255.1, read as the reverse complement.
AAGATGTAGCGCAGATCCGCCCACGGGATCTTGCCGCCTGCCGAGCTCTCGAGGTAGTTCTGCAGGCAGATGGCCGAGTCCCGCAGGTCTCCGAGCGAGAAGGGGTACATCATGTTGAAGCCGAGCGGGCCGTACATCTTGCGCTCCATGAGCACGGCGTGGAAGTGGCAGAGCCCGAAGAGAATGGACTTGACCTTGCCTTCAGCCTCCTCGATGTACTCCTTGGGGAAGCTCACGAACGCCCGCTTGAGGTTGGCCTTGAGCCCCGACGGGGGCTCGTTCGTGAGCTTGATGCAGCGGTTGAGCACGCCGATGGGGATCGAGTTGGACGGGTCCGACGTCAGGAACAAGCGGAAGTTCTTGTGCGAGCCTTCGAGCGCGAACTCGTCCAGCTTCTTCTCCAGCGCCAGCAGCCAGCGCGGCATGAGGTGGATGTTGTTGAGGATGACCCAGTGGCCATTCCGGTGCGCCACCTCGAGGCGATCCATGGCGAACACGTCCTGGCCCTGCCCCATGGACACGTTGTGGTAGCTCACGCCGCGTTCAAAGCCGTACTTGACGCTGAGCTTGTCCACTCCGGCCACCACGTCGGCCCCCGGCGACAGGATGAAGTACAAGGGCGTCGTCGGCGTCGAGTCGAGGTACGAGTTGTCCATGACCTGCAGCGCGTTCAGCGCCGAGTCGCAGTCGCAGTAGTTGCTTCCGTTGGGCAGCACCTGCCGCACGAACTCGGTCACGGCCACGGTCATGCGGTCCGGACGCAAGCAGCGCACGACCAGCAGCTTGAGGAACGGCGTGCGGTCCAGACCCGCCCAATCGAGCGGCAGCTTCTCCGACTCGGGCGTCACGTGGTTGTACCATTCCCGGAAGCGCGACGACGCCTCCTTCAAGTCCTGCGGCATCTTCTGGAACTCGTCGAGCTGCGCCAACATGTTGATGGCGCTCCATTGCGCCGGTGGCAGCCAGTCGATCGGGTTGGCCTCCTCTTCCCCGCCCACCACCGCTTTCTTGGGGCCGCGCAGGAGGAACTGCATGTAGGCCTCCTGCACGCGCACGTCCTCGCCCAGAATGCCACGCCGCATGAGGTTGAACGTGAGCTGGGAGAGGAAAATGAGCTTGTGCGACTCGAAGAGGCCCCGCGAGACCCACGTGAAGATGGTGATCCGCAGCGACTCGCGCAGGTTGAGCACGCGCTCGCTCTGCTTGTCGCTCGGCGGCGCGCGGTCGATCGAGTTGTAGAAGAAGGTGATGAACGAGTCGAGGCTGTAGCGGTACATGTGGTCGATGGCGCTCAGCGTCGTGAGCAAGAAGTAGAGCATGGCGCCCTCCGCCGCCACGGGGCGGTAGAGCTCGCGGGTGTTGTTGATGACGATCTCCGTCTCCTGGTTCTTCTTGACCGAGACGGAGATGTCCGTGGCCTTCTTCTTGGTCTCCTCCAGACTCTCGATGAGCGGCACGTCGCTCAGGATGTCGTCCGGGGCATTGGCCAGCCGCTCGAGCAGCTGGTCTTCCAGCTCCACCAGGTCGATCTTGAACTTCTGGAAGGCCAGCACGAGCTCCTGCTTGCGGGCCTCGAGCTCCGGCTGCTCCTTCTTGACCACCTTCTCCAGCAGCTGATCCTCGAGCCCGCTCTCCGTGGCGATGAAGTTGATGAGCGTGCACTGCGCCGCGATCTCGGGCTTGTAGTGCGGGTTGGACAGCTTCGTCTGCAGGTACATGAAGAAGTTGGGGTCGTACTGCACCTCCTCCCCGGCCAGCTTCAAGAAGAGGTTGGAGCCTTTCTTGTACACGGCGCGTCCGAGCACCGGGTCCAGCGTCGCGTCGATCTCCTCGCCGATGTTCTCAATGATGAGCACGTGGCCGTTGACGATGGCCGCCTCCGTCTTCCGCAGCCACTGGTTCTGGCTCAGCTGCAGCACGACGAGGCCGCGGTCCTTCTCCTTCTCACGCAGCCACTTGATGCCCTGCAACTGCGGGTCGATCACCAGCGGCCAGCGCTTGCAGCTCGTGATGATGGCGCCGTTCTCGATGGAGATCCGATCGGCCGGCAGCCCCTCGCTCATCATCTTGGCGTTCTTGCCCTCCGTCGTCAGCATGGACAGCGGGTCGATGCCTTCCGTGATGGGGATGCCCTTGGCAACGAGGTCGGGGAACCACGTCTGCTGCCACAGCTCCTTCCGCACGGCCTGGTCGAAGGCGCCGATGTACGACACGAAGGCCGCGGCCAGCAGCGAGTTGCCGACCACCATGACGCCAGAGTTCTTGAGCTGCTCGATCTCAATGCCCCAGCGCTCGTTCTCGCTCGCCAGGCCGTTCACGAGCTTCCCCGCCAGCAGCAGGCGGTTCTCGCACGACTCCTTCATCTGCTCCACCTTGAGTTTCTCCTCGGTGGCCTGACGCAGCGTGTTCTCCAGCGCTTCGAGTCGCTTCTGCACCTCAGCCACTTGGCCCATGGCCCTTGCGAGCTGCTCCTCGGCCTCCTCTTTCTTTTTCCTCGAGGCCTCGAGCGAGTCCATGAGAGGCTTGACGCGCACGTAGATGCGGTTGAACGTGTAGATATTGACGACCCACGAGCAAATGTTGGCCGCGGCCGAGCTCTTGGACGCCATCTTCTCGGCTGTGAACTCCGGGTCGGCGATCAAAGGCTCGATGCGCGCAATGTCGGCCTCGGGGATGTCTTCGCCCTTGAAGACCTTGAGCGCGTCCAGGAACGCGCCGGCGTTGTTCATCATCTTCTTGGCGCGGTCCCATTTGTGGTTCTTGTACTCCTTCTCCACCAAGATGAGGCACGCCTTGGTCACGTTGTCCACCCCGGCCGGCGGCTTGGGCAGACTCTTGAGCTCGGTGATGGCGGCTTTGGACAAGCAATCAACCGCGGCCGCGGCAGCGTCCATGGCCGGTTTGGCCTGACTCAACTCCGCCTCCGCCTCGCTTGCCAGCTCGGCGGCGGCGGCACTGGCCGCTTCGGCCTTGGACTTCTCCTTGTTGGCGTTCTCCTGCTGCACCTCCGCGCCGGCCTTTTCGCGGCCCATTTGCTCCAGAAGCTGGTCCGTGGACGCCTGCTTCTCGGCCACTTTGATCATCGTGTGCTTGAGATCCACCTGCAGCTCGGCCACGTCCGCCGACGTCTTCCGCAGCGTCGAGAGGCCATCGTCCAGACGGGAAATCTGGCGCTGGATGTCCTCTTTGCGCTGCTTGAGCAGGATCTCGTAGAAGCTGATGAGCTCCAGGAAGCTCTTGGGCGTCACGTAGTTGTACCGCCGCTGCGTCTCGAAGTAGTTCTTGCTCATGTCCGTCACGGAAATGTGCACGTCGGCCATGTGGTTCGCGAGGCTGCGTTGAAGCTGCGCGTCGCCCACTTCCTCGAACTTCTCCAGGAAGCTCGAGGCCACCCGCACGAGAGCGTCGCGAGGCCACGGGTGGAACCAGTCGATGACTGTGCAGTTGACGAGGCCCGGGAAGCGGCGAGCTCGGACGCGGAAGACGGCGCCGACAGGAGAGAAGCACATGATGACGCGGAAGTTGAGCCGAATACGCAGCAGCAAGAAGTCCATCAGGGCGTCCATCGCGTCGGGGACGCCGTTGGCCTTGGCTTCACTGCGCAGAGCGCCCAGCAGCCCATCAAGGTCTTCCTTGGGGAAGAGATCCGGGATCCAGCCTGACGACAGCATGTCGTTGATGTACACGAGGAAGCGCTCGTTCACGATCTGCGAGTCGGTGATGAGGAAGACCAGCGGCAGCCCCTGGACGCCTGCGATCTTGAACATCTCGGCCAGACTCTCCTTGAGGTCGTCAATGCGGAAGTTGGACGTGACGGACAGTTGACGCACGTCGAAGCCGCAGATGTGAGACGCCAGACGCGACAGAGACTGCTTGCCGCTTCCGCCCACGCCGATGAGCATCGCGTTGCCTCCTGGGTTTCCGATGATGCGGCAGATCCGCGTCACGTGCTCCATCGCGTTGTCGAACAGCTCCAGGTTCATCATGGAGTACTTGGAGTTGTAGTCGTCGAGCTGATCCACCAGCACCTTGTTCAGTGCCTTCATGGAAGCCACCGGCATGTACACACTGTCGGCTCCGGCCACTGGCATCGCGAACGTCGTGAAGATGTTCACAGGCACGGGGGCGCCGTCTTCTGTGCCAGGGGCCGGCGGAGGCTGGTCGTTGAACAGCGCCACTTGATCCAGGTCCGGCAGAACCTTCTTGGTCACTTCACGGATGCGCTCGCCGAACTTGACAATGTCGTCGTCGTTGATGAGCCGATCGCAGAAGACGCGCGTGGCCTCGTGCACCCAGAGCCGCGTGAACGAGTAGGCCGTGGGGAAGAACTCGCCCTTGGAGCGTGTGAGGCCCTGGAAGACGTTGGAAAGCTCGCGCATGTTCCAGTTGTAGACGAACTTGGTGGCACTCGGCAGGAACCTGTTGACCATCTCTTCGTGCAGCAGGATGGACACGTTGATGATGTTCTCGCACACGGTCACGACGGACGAGGAAAAGCCCGCGTTCTGCATGTGGCCCTTGAGGATCGAATTGTAGATGGTCTTGAGGTCGTCACGGCCGGGCATCATGCAGGCGAAGAGCGCGTAGTGGCGCTGCAGACGCTCGTCAATGATGAAGGACCCCGCCGTGGGATTCATGGCCGACAGGTACTGCACGTCGACGATTTCCTTGCGGAAGCCCAGATCCACGCGGTCGAAGAAGGTCTTGTAGTCCATGTGCTGCCGCAGCAGAGCCAGCGAGTTCTGCGTGCCGTACGTCTCGATGTACGGCAGGTTGAGGTCGTCGATGAAGTAGATCAACTTCTTGGTGGCCGGCGGGCCGAACATGCGCCCGGAGCGCTTGTCGATGACCGACTCGAGCTGCTGCTGCAGCTTGGCCGAGTCCGTGTAGTAGTTCATGTTGATCGTCGAGAAGAGCATGTCGTCGTCCAGTTCGCGCAGGAACTTCTTGAGGATCGTGGTCTTCCCGGTGCCGCTGCCGCCCACGAGCATCGCTGGTCGCTGGCGAGCCACGAGCGTCTCCACTAGGAAGCGGATGCGGACCGAGTCGTTGGTGCTGATGACGATCGAGTTGAAGGGCGTGTCGGCCGGCCCGTTGCCGATGGAGCCGGGCGTGTACTTGGGCACCTTTGTGCTCCAGCTCTCGAACTCGCCCGACTCGAGGTTGTAGAAGTAGTCGAAGCACAGCCCCTCCTTGGGGTACTTGATGCTGGTGAACGTCGAGCACCAGAGCTCGTGGAAGTTCTTGCGGTAGTCGACGCTCTTGTCGACGATGAGAGGCCCACCGAAGGCCCACGTCGCACAGAAGACGAAGATGGACTCGATCACTTCGGGGTTCTTCTTCTCCATGGGGATGTTGCCCAGAAGGCCTTCGAGCAGGTAACAAACAGTCGAGACCTGGTTGATCAGACGCACGGGCGCCACTTGTTTGTAGCCTTTGCGCATCAAGTCGAAGATGGGGTCCACGTACTTGTCAAAGAGGCCAGGCAAGTACGTGCGCTCCACCTCTTCCTCCCTCTTGGCCACCCACGACTCGGTGAACGGCCGCCAGCCGATGTCGATCTCGTTAATGTACAGGATTCCCGCCCGAGAGACCGTGGCAGGCGTCGCGTTCTTGAGCGAGTTGATCTCGAAGACCATCCGCATGGCGCCACTGAGTGGGATCCGCTCGTTTGAGACCAACGTGAGCACCTTGTTGTCGTCCATGACGGTGTTCATGGACTCGATCCACACGGCGTCAATATCCCCGTCGAGAACCACCCACTTGTACGACTGACTCTCGTAGAAGCCCTGCTCCGAGTAGTTCTTGGCCATGCCCCGCATGATGATGGACAGCACGCCATCCTTCCAGTCCTTGGACAGCGTCATGTATCCGTAGAGCTCGTCCGAGGTGACGGCCTTGGGGTTCAGCGTCTCGTACACACAGACCTTCTTCTCCTTGCCAAGGTTCCAGCACTTGGCCAGCGCCTGCCACGTCGTGGTCTTGGCACAGCCGGCCGGGCCAAGCAGCATGACGGAGTGACGCACGTCGATCAGCTCTTGCAGCTGGCAGATCTTTAGGATGAACGAGTCGTCAGGCTGAAGGTTGTTGGCCTTGCAGACCGCCACGGCCTTCTCGCGCAGCTCCACGTTGACCTTGGGAGCGACTTCGACGCCAATGAACAGGTCGTTGATGAGGCGCAGGAAGATGGGCGAGTCGTGGTGCGGGATCTTGGGCGTGTTGAAGTCGCGCAGCGCACGCATCAGCACCTTGTCTTCGTCGATGTCAGGCTCCGCGCGCTTGAGAATGCCGGCGACTCGAAGCACCGACTTGACGGCGCGGAGACCCCAGTCGTAGTGGAACTGCTTGGACAGCAGCTCGGCGCTCAGTTCGTACAGCGTCACGAACTTGATGGCCAGTGTGCGAGCCTGCTGGAAGCCCTCGGACATGAGCATGTTCTCGCAGATGGGCTTCAAGTCCGGCCGGATCATGGCGCACGAGCGGAAGAGCACTTTGAGGTTCTCCGGCAGCTCCGTGCGGCCGGCGTAGCCAGGATTCATCGTGATGAAGAAGCCGCACGTCGGGATGAGCGTGATGCGATCCGAGGCCCCCATGAACTCGAACTCGCCCACGACAACCGGCGGCGTTCCTGCTGGCAGCGTCTGGTACCTGGGGTCTCGGTTGCCTGGTACGGCGTTGAACACGATGGCGTCCTGGATGCATTTCACCTGCGTGGCCACGACACTGAGCACCTCGATGTTGATGCGGTTGAACTCGTCGAAGCAGCCCCACGTGCCGGTCTGACACAGGCCTCGGAAGATGTCGGCCATGGTCTGGTAGTTCATCTGGTCCGAGCAGTTGAACACGTAGCAGCACAGCGCCATGGCTCGAGCCAAGTCCTTGGTCGTCTCCGTCTTGCCCGTCCCAGCGGGGCCAGCAGGAGCGCCGCCCAGGAACAACCGGAGCGCCATCGTCAGCGTGATGTAGCAGCGGTCCGTCAGAGGAGTGATCACGAGACGCCCCGTGTTGCCGATCCACTCGTACGAGTACTTGGAGCGGAAGTCGGTGATGCGGATGTCCACGTCGTAGTTGTCCTGCCGCCAGATGAAGCGGAGCTGCTGCTGCCACATGAAGCTCAGTGGCCCTTCCACCTTCTCGTCCACCAGCTTCTTGACGACGTCCCGCGAGTGCACGTCCAGCGTGATGAGCGCGATGATCTTGCAGCGATCCGGACTCGAGAGGTTCCCCAGCACGAGGTTAATGAGCTGCTCCAGTCGCTGGCTGCACACCGTCAGGTATCTCTTGACCGAGTCTTCCTGGCCGTTCTCGAACTCTTCCAGCGCCATCTCCGTCTCCTCCGTCCAGTAGATCTGCGTCGAGTTGAGCACGACTTGGGCCGGGTAGTCAAAGAGCCACTGGTGGCGAGGCTTCTCCACGTCCCAGTTGGCCGCTGTCTCGATCGAGTCGTGCATCTCCTTCCGCAGACAGAAGCGCATGGCCTCCGTGAGCTCGTTGAGCCAGCTCTCGACCGCTCCAGCCATGACGAAGATCTTGGGCAGCTTGACTTCCTCGCCATCCTTGGCCACCATCGTGTGGGCCGTGTTGGGCGACTCGTCCTCAAAGACGAGGTTACACAGCGAGTCGTAGCAGTCCCCGAGGAACGGCATGATCTTCTTGGGGTTGTTGCCATTCGACAGGATCTCGAGCAGCGCCACGTTCGAGACAAAGTAAAAGCGAGGGAAGATCTTCTTCTTCTTGTCCAGGTACTCGTTGAGCGACTTCTGGCACTTCTCGAGCATCGTCGTCATCTCCTTGAGCGACTCGAGCCGGTTGTCCACGGTACAGGCCAGCACGGCGTTGGGTTCCATCACGGCGTTCTTCATCAGGTCCTTGAAGTTCGAGTCGATGGACTCGAACGTGCGCGTGTCGTCCGGAAGCTGGTTGCGGATATCGGGCGAGCTCAAGAAGATGCTCTCGAGCGACGCCCACTGCTTGGAGACGGACACCCACTCCTTGAGCACTTCCTCCACGTGGCCCAGCGTCTTCTGCGACGCCAAGACGCGGTCCTTGAAGAACTCGACGAACTTGCCCATGCCGATCATCGTCTGCAGCTCCAGCTGGTTGCTCTCCAGCGACTCGACGACTTCCTCCGAGGGCTTGACCACGAACGTGCCAGAGTCCTTGTGCGGCACGTACTCGAGCGTCAGGCGCTGCCACAGCTCCTCGATCATCTTGAGCTTCTTCTCGATCTTCTGCTCCTTGTTGGCCGTCTCGACGATCTCGCCCACGTCGTCCACGTGCAGGTGGAGGTTGAGCTTGAGCAGGTCCGCAAAGCAGAACTTGGGGTCCTTCGGCTCGATGGCCTTGACGTGGCAGATCGTCGACAGCGCCTTCCAGTGGCGGTCCTGCATGGCCTCCGAGTGGAGGTCGTTGATAAGCGGTAGCACCGTCGCCATGTTCTTGACGAGCTGCTCGCTGTCCTTGTAGACTTGCCAGCCCTTGATGAGCTGGTGCTCGGTCGCCTCCATCTTGAGCTGCTTCATGAAGGCGCGCGTGTAGCCCTCGAACGTGTCCGTCTGGATGCTCGTCCACAAGGTGCTCTTCCAGTCGTCGAACGTGGCCAGCACGAGATCTTTGAGGTCCCAGCACTTTTTGAGCTGCTGCAGCTCGTACAGCGTGTCGGTCGTCTCCTGGTACTTGGACACTTGGAGCTCGAACAGCTCTTCCAGCTCGTTAAAGTCCCTGGCCTGCTGCATCTTTTTGGCAAGCGCGGAGGCGAAGCTAGTCATCTGCGCGTAGGCGTCGGTCGGGCTGCCCTGGAAGCTGAACGGGGCCGTCGTCCGGAACTCGTTGCGGAACTTGCGCATGTCCAGGAAGAACGACTCGAGCTCCTCCTTGATGGACTCGACCTCGGCCATTTGCAGCGGCAGGATCTCCTCCTTCTTCTTGAACGTCTTGTTGACGATGGCCTCCCACTGCATCGGGGCCGCTTCGAGGTAGTCCTGCACGGCGTGGTCTCCGATCTTGGTGTCTTCCACGTTGATGCCGTGCAGCTTGAGCAGGTGGACAGTCTCTCGGAGAGGCTCGAAGAGCTCATTCGTCGCGTCCATCTGCTTGCGGACGTCGCGGATGTGCGTCATGACGCGCTTCAGAGCGTCCTTGTTCTTGTCTGCCACTTGCTCTTCCAGGCCCTTGATCACCGTCTCCATGAAGTCGTGGAGCCCCAAGAGCTTGTTGGCGACGTGCTGGTGCAGGAACGTCGTGTACTGGTAGATCCACTTGCTCACCCACGTGAGCATGGCCGTCTTGATGGGCTGCGAGTTGACGCGCAGCCACCCGATGTCCGTCGGAGTCGTCAGGCTCTCGATCTCGCTCGCCACTTGCTCGTACTTGGTGATCTCGGCGTTGAACTTGTCCAGGGCGAGCATGTCCGCTCCGCCGTTGGCGCCCGGTACTGTGGCTGTGACGAGGAAGGCCTGGAAGTGCGCTGCCATGTCCGACTCCCACAGGTAGCCGTAGCCGTCGTACTTGCGCTTGAAAGCGGCCAGCATGGCCTCGTTCTCCTCCTGGTACTCGCTGATGGTGGCCAGCATCATGGAGATGGTCATGTCCGAGTGCATCTCCTTGAGGTACGAGCCGCCTCCGTCCGAGTCCAGCCGCTTGACTGCAGTCGCCACGTTGAAGAACGAGTTGATCCACATCTGAATCGTATCGCTCAGCCCCTTGCCGTGGTTCTCGCCGATGCTTGGATTGAACTGCACGCGGTTCGCGATCAGATCCAGTTTGATCTCCAGCATCGGCAGGCGGTTCTGGTGGTCTTTGCTCGACTTGGAGCCTCCTTCACGGGGAGGCGGAGCGGCCTCGAGCGCGCCGTCCTTGCCTCCCGTTGGGTCGAGCTGCTTGGAGAGAAACTCGAGCGACGAGCAGATGACGCGCGCCACGCCGTTGACGACGATGTTGTTGACATAGTCCACGTAGGCTTTCCACTGCGCCGTATTGACGCCGACGATGCCAGTGTTCGACTGCTTCAAGCGCCGGTGGATCTCAGCAGCTCCCTCGCGGATCTTGAGTGTACGCTGCACGATGTAGCTCTTGTGCTGGCGCTCGTGCTCGCTCACGGCCACAGGCTTCGCCTGCCGCTCGAGCAGCGGCATGTTCCAGGCACTGAGCGTGTCTTGGATGGTGCTGAGGTTGTCCTTGAGGTTCGTCACGATCTCGTTGGCGCCCTCCACGGCCTTCCGACACTCGTCGATGAACGTGTCGATGCCTGCGCTCTTCCAGTTGAGCTCTTCGATGCCGCGACCAGCACAGGCGTCGATGTTCTGGATGTGCCGACGCACCAAGGGCTCCTCGAGCGGGTGAATGCCCTCGATCATCGAGTTGTAGGGCTCCACGATGTACATGAGCTCCCCTCGGTACTTGCGGAAGGTCTCCTCCTTGCCGGAAATCTGCAGCGCCGACTGCGGCACGTCGATGCTCAGTAGTCTCAGGTACTTGATCTCCCGCAGCAGCTTCTCCAGCGCCGGGTCGAAGTTGACGCGGAGGCAGCGCGTCTGCGGGTGGCGCAGCAGCAGCGGCAGCTTGAGCTTGGCCTGCGAAGACGCCTCGACGTCGCGACTCCACTCCTCCACCTTCTGGTTCTCGTACTCCTGCAGCGACGCCATGATGGTGCCGTACACTTTGTACACTTCCTTGGCCTCTTCGCGCTCCATGACGTTCTGGTTGAGCTCCCGCAGCTTCTTCATCGGGTGCTCGATGCGCTCCACGAGGCCACGGCACCAGGTCAAGGCGCCGGCTACCGGCGGCAGGTTCCAGCTGATGGGCGGCGCATCGCGGCAGTGCAGGAAGAGCTCCTGGACGAGCTTGAGGTCGTGTCCGTAGCTCTGCACGAGCGCCACGTGCTTCTTCTCGAGCTCGTCCTGGATGATCGGGCGGTTGAGCAGCCCCTCGAACGAGTCCAGCAGCTTGAAGCGCCCGAAGATGGTGGAGCAGTCGTCGAAGCCCTGCGTGAGCACCGAGCCCAGCCGACGCTCGAGCTCCTTGATCTTGCAGCGGAAGTCGTAGAAGTTGTCGTCGAACTTGGACGCGCCCACGTCCATGATGTCGAGCGACACGCCCTTGAACGTGTTGACGGCCTCCGTGAAGTCGGCGTGGATCTGCTGGACGCTGAGCGTCAGCGTCTTGCCCTTGGTGCCGCCCACTTCGATCCTCGACAGCTTGCTGAACTGCACGATGGTCTGCGTGAGGTCGAGGATGTCGTGGCAGCGCTCCAGGAAGCTGTCGAGGCGGACAAAGAGCGCGTTGCCCTGGATCCGCCACGGGTTGGACGGGCACTCGGCGTTGGCGGTGGCCTTGTAGTCGAAGTAGGTGCTCTTGAAGGCCGAGCACACGTGCAGCGTCGTCTTGAGCTGCTCGACCGCTTGGCCGGCCTCGTCCTGGTCGATGAGCGCGAAGATGAGCTCGCCGCTCAAGTACTTGCGCGCCTGGTTGATGAGCGAGTTGCAGATCTCGCGCATGAGCACCACGAGCCGCGCCGGCGTGTTGTAGTGCTTGGAGTTCTTCCAGATCAAGAGGATGATGTGCAGCATGGGCTTGAAGAGCTCCGTGAGCGCCGGGAAGTCCTCGTCGTTGTTGAGTCGGATGAACCATTCTTCAAGCGTGCGCAGGTACTTCATGTTGTCATTCGCCTCGATGCGAGCCGTGAAGACCTCCTTGCACAGGCGGGCGAACGTGGTGCAGTACGTGCTCTTGGACCGGTCGAGCGCCGTGAGGATCTTGCGCACTTTCTTGGACTGGAGCTGGTCGAAGATGGAGTTGAGGTTGGCCGCCTTGAGCTTCCAGAACTCGATCTCGGCGTCGGGCGTCGGGTGCAGCCCCTGCTTGAGCAGGTCTTCCGGGTCCTGCTTGAGCACGTTCTTGATCTGCTTGGTCCAGATGACGATGGAGCCTTCGAGCAGCGACACCTTGCTGCTCAGGTTGGTGGCGTCCCCGTCGATCGGAGGCAACGGCAGACACGTCTCGCCCTTGGTGGCGCCGCTGATGATGGACACGGACGCCATGTACGAGTGGAACTTGTCCACGACCTCCTTGGACGCCACCTCGCCCCAGCCTTCCTGGTTGGCGGCGTTGGAGAAGAGCGGCAAGTAGATCTCGGCCACCATCTTCTCCAGGTACTCGACGCTGCTGGGCGTGAGCTCGTTCATCATCATGTCCGTCAGCACGTTCCTGGGCGTGATGCACGTCTTGTGGAACTTGGTGAAGCACACGGTCTTGCCGCGCGGCAACGTGCCGGGCATCTTGATGGCCGCGACCACGTTCTCGCCCGAGAAGGCGAGCATCGTCACGTCTTCGTTGTCCAGGAACTCCTTGACGCAGTTCTCGTTGGGCTCCGTCGCGTACTTGGCCGTGAACTTTGGGCCCACGAGCTGCGGAAAGGCCGAGGCCACGCGCTGCTCGATGTACTTGAGCGGATTCACCTCGTTCTTGGCGCCGTCGTCGCCTCCCATGGCTGCGGCCCACACTGCAACGAGCTGGGATCTATTGGAGGCGCTTCTTGGGAATGATCGCAAGCCACCGCCGCTTCACGCCTGGATCGCGAAACGGAGCAACAGGCAATGGACAAGACACGACAAGTTGCACGAAGGTGGCTGTGGCTCCATTTCCATTTACCAGGCACTAGCGACTGACTAGCTAAATGAGCTGCCGGGCTTAGAACTTGCCGAGCAGCGACGCGTACACGGCCATGACGGTCCACAGCCGGTTCTCGGCCTCGTCGAACACGAGCGAGCGCGGGCCGTAGAAGACCTGGCAGCAAACAACAAGCAGCCTCATCAATCAACAGTCCTCCAATGCAGCACTTTACCAAAAGCTCCCAGCATACCTCGTCGTGGACCTCGTCCTGGTGGCGCGGCAGGCAGTGCAGGAAGATGTGGTTCTCAGCGGCGTTCTCCAGCATCTTGTTGGTGACCTGGTAGCCTGCGAAGGCCTTGAGGCGCTTCTGCGACTCCTCCTCCTGGCCCATGCTGATCCACGTGTCGGTGGACACGACGTTGGCGCCCTTGACGGCCTCCACGGGGTCGGTGGTCATGATCACCTTCGTGCCGGCCAGTGCGGCCAGACGCTTGGTCTCCTCCACGACGTCTTGGTCAGGCTCATAGCCCTCGGGTGTGGCGATCTGAATGTTGGCGCCGAGCTTGGGGGCCGCCAGCATGTAGTCGTGCAGCACGTTGTTGCCGTCGCCCACCCAGGCGAACGTGAGGCCCTCGAACTTGCCAAAGTGCTCGCGCACAGTCAGGTAGTCGGCCAGCATCTGTAGCGGGTGGTACTTGTCGGACAGAGCGTTAATTACAGGCACCGTGGCCAGCTCACCCAGCTCCATGATGTCCTTGTGGCCGTAGACGCGGGCCAGGATGATGCTGTTGAAGCGGGACAGCACCAACGCGGTGTCCTTGAGCGTCTCGTTCACGCCCAGCTGAATGTCGTCGGACGAGAGGAACAGCCCCTTGCCGCCCAGCAAGTGCATGCCCACCTCACTGGAGATGCGCGTGCGCGTGCTGCGCTTCTGGAAGATCATGGAGCAGATTTCGCCCGTCAGAGGCTTGGGGGCCGTGGCCTTAGTCTCCGGGTTGGAGTACGTGGCCTTGAACTCGGCCGCCTTGGCCAGCAGGCCAGTGAGCTGCTCCGTGCTCAATTGGGCCGTGGACATGAAGTTCTGGCCCTTGAGAGACGCCAGCTGAGCGTTGGTGGTGGACGTGGAGGCCATTCTGAAGCTGAGAAGCGTGGGCTTTGGGGCACGAGAGGCGAGTCGACGAGTGAGCGGCAGGAAGGACATTGTCAAAGGAGAAGTTCTGTGAGAGAGGCGAATTGGGCTATGAGGAGAGCCCTGGAAGATCGGCCAATACAGTTTGCAACGTGTTTCAAGTCGCAGGTTCCCACGTGGTAAGCATGGAGATTAGAGGCTCAAAGGAGACCGAGTTATGCACCGAAGTATAATTCTCGTGGAGGAAGGCCGAGGACTTCGCTGCACTGCTTTGACTGGCAAAGGGGATGGTTGGGGCAGCTCCCGGAGATCGGGCTCTGCTGCAGAACCTGCATGCGCGGCCGGGGAGCGTCGCCACAAGAAAATTGTAGTTGGAGGGGCACACGTGAATTCTATGTTGGCTTTGTGTCATCGGCGTACTGAACTTCCAAGCACAGCATGCAGTTCAGAATCGACGAGAAAGACGGCAGGTCGCGCGAAGGCAACACTCATGCATTCAATACAAACTCAGGAATCCAATGGCGCGCGCGGACAAAGCTGGTCCTAGCATTGCTACATGTACGCCACTATCTCACAGCTGACGTTCTCATTCAACCTCCACGGACTATCATCTACGCACCTCCAGATCATAGCGCGTTCATCGCTGCCAGTACAGTAGCAGAGTTCAACAGGGTGTTATCTGCCTCCCGGCGGCCACCCCGATTCCAGAGCATGAACAACGTATTGTCCTGCATTCTACAAAGTCGTCGTCGTCCGAGCAAACTTGTGAAAATTGGTGGTATTCAGCAGAAAGCAAGGATTGCGAAGGGGTTTCCTTACCAGCATGTCATGTCCACAACAACCAAAGAGAAAACCGATGTAGGAACTTCAGTTCGGGCAAACTCTTGTCAACTAACTGCACTTCAGCGTCTATGACTAGGTTGCCGTGTAGAAATGCTCCACCGTCTGTGCGAGGTTGTGTCCATCATAATGGAAGGTAGTAAGCAGTGTTACTCTACTTGTGGTGCTCGGCAAGTTCAGCACTACAGTAGTCACATGCTATAGGACCACACGCGAGCACTGCTCGCGTCGCCGACGGCTCTTTGGTGGTCGACATCGGCGCTTATTCTTGGGTGACCTGTGATTCACACTGGACTGCATTTCAGCAAACGTCACTGCATTTGATCAGGGGTTTTCCTGCTAATTTCTCATCCATACATGGCATCGTGCCACTAGAGCCTCGGGCACGCTCCCGGCCTCCAGCCCACTTACTGGAAGACCTGGGCCTCGGACTTGCCGAAGAAGAGCTGGCTCAGCTGGCGGTCCCACCAGGACATTGTCGGGCTCTGGCCGCGCTTCAGACGGTCCTCGGCCACCTGCTTGGCCACGCGCACGCGAGTCTTGGAGGCCGTGCGGCTGCGCTTGAGGTCGTAGGCCTGGCCGATGAGCGCGCAGAAGTCGATGAACGCCTTGGTCGGGTTGAACTGGCCGGTCAGCAAGCCCCACTCGCTCGTGGCGTAGTCCGACGGATACTTGTGGCTGCAACGAGAGAGAGAGAGAGAGAGGGAGAGGAAGGCGTTAGTTCACCAGCTCAGTAGCTCACTTGCAACAAGAATTGCTGCAACGTACTGGTAGTTGTGGTAGCCCTCGCCGAGCGCGCCGATGGCCACGATGAGGTTCTCCACAGGCTGGATCTTGCGGTCGTAGGGCTTGTAGCCGAAGAAGTGGGCCACGCTGTTGACCATCCACGTCATGTGGAGCACCCAGACGTGGCGGAAGATGCCGCCCACCCAGAAGCCAGCCCAGGCACTGCCCAGGTAGTAGCCCATGGCCGTGGGGACCAGGTAGCACATGACCAGCACCGTCTTAAAGTAGTGCTTGATCTGGAAGGTCACGACGGGGTCCGCCAGCAGGTCGGAGAAGTCAAGCTTCTTGCCGGCAGCGCGCACGTTCTTGTGCTTGCGCACCATGATCCAGCCCATGTGCGAGAAGAAGAGGCCGCGCTCCGAGTTGTGCGGGTCGGCCGTCGTGTCCGAGCCCTTGTGGTGCACACGGTGGTCGCGCGACCACTCGAAGATGGTGCCCTCGAAGGACATGGAGTTGCACAGCATGAGGAACACGCGCAGGGGCAGCTTGGCCTTGTAGCCGCGGTGCGACCAGAGCCGGTGCGCGCCGGCCGTGATGCCCAGGCCGGCCACGACCCAGAGCAGCCCCCAGAGCACCAGTAGCTGCTTGAGAGTGCAGCCAGGGATCACGAACAGCAGTGCGTAAAGCGCGCCAATGTGCCATGAGCCTAGGACCACGACGTTGTACCAGACCACCTCGGACCACTTGAAGCCGCCCTCGGCCTGCTCCTCGGGCGCGAACAGCTCGCCCTCCTCCTCGGCGAACTCCGTGTCCACGTCCGTCTTGATGAGCGAGGACTGCGGCTTGGGCTCAGCAGCAGCAGCGGCGGCGGCGTGAGGACGCAGCTGCGCGGACGATTCCTCCATGTTGGCGACCATCGAGATCTGAAGATTCCAGTTCGGTGGCAACTCGGCGACTGAAAGCATGACGTCGACCAGGAGGACACCTGACGAAGCTGCAGTATCGAGTCTTGCGGGTGAAAAGGTGGAGTGGTATTGTATAGAATAGTGAGGACAAGTATTACAGGAAGAAGCTGATATTTCTTGTACGTGATTGCGTCAGGGAATGTGTTATCGGAGGTGTCGTTTTGGCGACCGCTAATTGGTTTATAATCGGCCGCGTGTCTATTCGCTAAAACCTGGGCTCTATAAATCAGTACTCCTGTTTATACTGATTCGTTCTGCCTGGGAGGTCGCAAGTCTTGAAAATCCAAATGTACTTAATCACAGGGAATGCTTTCGCTCACGCTTCCAGGGATGCAGAAGAGGATGCAGTCGCGGAGGCAGGTGGCACCAATGGCTGGCGCTGCAAGACAAGCTTCAAAATGCACCAAGGCCATTGCTGGGGCCAGCGGATTCGGGAGCTGGCGTCATCATCGGTCTGGACATGCTCCGCTTCGCTTTGTTTGATTGCTCAGGCTGCAGGAAGCCAAATTAAGCCACCGCTGCTTCTGTGTGCATTCACGAGCTCCAGACGCGCCAAGCCAAGGTGCCCAAATTTAGCCCCAACATGTTGAAGTTGTATATAACATTCCGGAGAGCCTAAGATAGCAGTCGCCTGCCTCAAGGCAAGTGCTGCTGACAGACCCGCCCCGCGTCGCCTCTGCTCTCCATGGACGACGGCAGCAGCAGGAGAATGACTGCGATCGCTTCGCCGACCGCTTTGACGCCCGAGCTGGCCAGCATCAAGGTCTTCTGCCGCCTACGCCAACAGAACCAGCTCGAGAAGCGCGAGGAGGCGGTGTCATGGTACGTTTTGCTACGTCTTGCTCTTCTTTCTGGTGCTTGGACTTACCCCTCCTGTTGGTTCTCCGCTGCAGCACGACCGTCGTCGGAGGCCGCACCATGTATCTGCGCAACGAGCGCTGCGAGGTGGACGAGATCCGCTGCACCTTCGACCACGTCTTCGACGTCCACTCGACGCAGGAGGAGGTTTACGCGCACACGGCCAAGCCGCTCGTCCACGAGTTCCTGCAGGGCTACAACTGGTACGTGGCGGCCTGTCCCCTACAGCTTGCAAGCTATCATATGGCTCACGCTTCTCGTATGTTGTTTTGGCATACGCAGCACCATCTTCGCCTATGGACAGACGGGCTCCGGCAAGACCCACACAATCCTGGGGCCCAAGGACGGCGTGCTGGTGAGCGCCGATGAAGAGGGCGGCATCATCTCGCGCGTCGCCCAAGACCTCTACGAGGAGGTGGAGCGAGCCAAGACGGACCCCATCGAGCTCACCGTGTCCTTCGTGGAGATCTACATGGAGCAAATCCGCGACCTGCTCAGCCCCAACAACAGCAGCGGCAGCATCGGAGTGCCCACGAACGGCGGCCTGAAGATACGCGAGAGTGCGCAGCACGGCGTGTACGTCGAGGAAATGACGCGCATCCCCAGCAAGTCGGAAGCAGCGATGATGGAGCTGGTCAAGAGCGGCACGCTCAGTCGTGCAGTGTCCTCCACGCGCATGAACAAGGACTCGAGCCGCAGTCACACCATCCTCATGATCTCGTGCGTTCGCCCGGTCAGTGGGAAGCGCGCCACAATGTACATCGTCGACCTCGCTGGGTCCGAGCTCGTGAACAAGACCAACGCCAGCGGCCGCGTGCTGCAAGAAGCCAAGGCGATCAACAAGTCCCTGTCGGCGCTCAGTAACGTAATTAAGGCGCTGGGAGAAGGCAAGCGCCACGTCCCCTACCGTGACTCGAAGCTCACGCGTTTACTGCAGGACTCGCTAGGAGGCACGGCCAAAACGTGCCTCATCCTTGCGGCTTCGTGCAGCTCCTACAACATGGCGGAGACCATTTCTACGCTACGCTTTGGTCTACGCGCAAAGGAGATCAAGAACCCCGTGGTACAGCGGACCGACGGCGGCGAAGGTGGCGCGGGCTTCGCGACAGGCATCATCTTCAAGGAGCTCTACCAGCGCGCGATGGAGGACATGGAAGCGAAGAACCGCAAGATCGACGAGCTCCAGCGACTGCTGACTGCCAAGTACCAGGAGAAGGAGCACCCCGGTGAAGTGGCTGCAGTGCAAGAAAGCGGGAAGCCGCAGGACACCGATGCGTCCGACGACGATCACTCCAGCCAAGAGGGCGACAACGAAGACGAGGAGGGCGACAGCGCCGATGACGAGGAAGAAGACAATACCGATGCCAAAACCATCACCAAGCTCGAGCTCGCCAACCAAGCGCTGGAGGAAGAGAACAAGCGCTTGTTTGGCGTGCTCGAGGCGCTCGAGAAGAAGCTGGACGAGGTCACCATCGACCTGTCGACTGGCAAGCCAATTCTAACGCTCTCGAGTCGACGGGAAGGCGCCGCAGAAGGTGAGAGCACTGCTGGCGAAGAGTCCCGAGAAGCTGCAGCGTCGCCTTCACTGAAGGTCTGGCTGGAGAGCGACAACTGGCGAAAGTCGCTCGAGTCTCGATCGGATTCCCCAGTCAAGAGCTCTGTGCAGCAACCAAAGCAGTCCGACAGCAACTCGGAAAGCTCGACTACCAGTAGCTTTGGCGAGTCCCCGAAGACAACAGCAGCGCTGGCGTCAGCCACTGAAGAACCCTCGAAGGCGGACGCCCTCTCAACCGCCGTCTTGCCGTCTTTCTATGGGAATCTGCCGCCGTGCACAACACCCGACTGCGTGCACCACGCCGACGCCGACGCCTTGTCACGCCAGATCGTCGAGCTCAAGCTCCAGTTGCACTACCTGTCGGAGAACGCGCGCCAATCGCTGAGCGGCGAGAGCTACAACATCGTGGTGGAGAATGCGCGGCTCAAGACGCGCATCGAAGAGCTCGAGTTCCAGGCCAACCTCTGCAACGTGGCGTGCAGTCAACTCGAGATGAAGAACCGCGCGTGCGAGACGCGGCTGAGCAACCAGGAGACCCACATCGGCTGTCTGCAGAACTCGCTTCAGGAGTACCAGGGGCTGTTCAAGCAGCAGATCATTATGTCGCAGGAGAAGTGTCGGCTGCTCACCGACGAGCTCGAGTTCTACAAGAAGCTGGCGAGATGCAGCCAAGAGAGCTACCAGCATCTTGGAGGCGGTAGTTCTCCTGGCCGTCGCAACAAGGGCAGGAGTCCGCGCAAAAACGCTAGCGGTACAAGCAGCAGCAACAGCGTCGCCAGCGCTCCGTCACTGACTGTGCTAGCACGCGACGGTGTCGCTCCAAACGATCCGTCGCCAGCATCTTCTTCGGTATGGCCGTGCTTCGGCTCGCTGTCCAGGACCGGCAGTTCGAGTTCGGACGCGACGCTGTCTCCGCTGACTGCAAGGGCGCAGCGGCTCATCGTGAAGCCTACCGGGGAGAGAGCGCTGGAGTCCACAGCAGTAGCAGCTTCTTCTGCTTGGCAAAAGGCGGTGGACGAGCCGAGTCTGAGTCTGGACGAGCTGGCCACGCTGCCCGCTTCCCCCGTCGCGTCTCCACTAGCTAGTGGCTCCTCCTCCTTGCAGTTCCAATAGCCTCAACACGACACCAATGCACAGTTTGCAATGACCTATTTTGTGGATCCTGGGGCTCTATCTAGTGCTCTCCCGAGGACTGGCTGTTGGCTGCCGAGGGCAGTTTCTTCTGCGTCTTCTGCTCGTACTGGGCGGGCGTCCACGTCTTCATCTGCAGCGCGTGAATGCGCGTCATCTCCTCCTTCAGACAGTCGTTCACCTGGCGCTGGCGCTGCAGCAGCGATTGGCCTGAAACATACGCGAACAGACCCGTCAGCTTGGACAAGACAAGAC
This sequence comes from Phytophthora pinifolia, assembly GCA_000500225.2. Classification (NCBI taxonomy): domain Eukaryota; phylum Oomycota; class Peronosporomycetes; order Peronosporales; family Peronosporaceae; genus Phytophthora; species Phytophthora pinifolia. The sequence continues at coordinate 1,242 of AWVW02057255.1, read as the reverse complement.
TTGGAGTCGTCCCCCCTCCCCTTCCGCCCACCTTCGAAGCCCTCGTGCACCACCACGAGGCTGAATTTGCTGCCGCAGCCGTCCGAAAGGTCCACGGCCTCCACCAGCTCGGCGCCGATCTCCCGGCGGATCTTGCTCTCTAGCTGTGCAGGCGTCACCACGTCCACCATTTTCTTCGAATGTGTGACTGCGCTCAGTACAGCGGGTGCAGACCGGATGAAATGCATAATTGGAGATTTGTGTAAGCACTTCAATTATGCATTCTTACACAGGGCTGGCTTAACTGACGGAATATGTGATGATTTCTGATATTCTATGCGAAATGGGGTGAATGTTGACCCAACCAACATTCGTGACACATATTGGGGTACACCTTCGTCCAACCTGCAGATACTTGGTACCCTTGGTACAACAGACTTGCACTTGTACACGTTGTGTTCGTTTACCAGGCTTGGATCACAAAACTGGTGGTTGTTTGAGATCACTACCATAAATAAAAGGGAATATGACACTATATTATAACCATAACAAGTGTTGTAGTCGATGGTCTAACTTGACTACCGCGGCCGAAAGAGTACCGGCTACTCCGTTTTTATCTTCCTTGAAGTTCTCGCCTTCTTGGCAGGTTTTACATCGGGAAGATGAGCTGCGTACACTTGACACTCTGCTGTATCTTCCATAAGCTTGCCAGGCTTGCGCTTCTTGCCCACGGCTGGAGAAATGTGTTGCGGGTCAGCCAGGGTGCCCACCCTGCTTTGGTGTCGACTGGAGCGCTGGGAACTGAATTTCGCGCTCTTCATCAGGTCGGTGCTTCTTGAGCCCATCTGGAAAAATGTTCTTGTGGTAAAGTGACTTGCTGCAAATAAGACCAACCTGGCAGTTGGACTCCAACGGGAGGATCAACTATGCGACAAGCGGATGCTGGCTTCAACGACCCGTCTCGTCTCGGTTCCGCGAATATGGAAATGCCTGGGCCGAGGGTTTGGGGACCCCGAATGTGACGGGGCACACAGCGCCTTGCACAGAGGAAGTGCTGGAAGTATGCAATACTTCCTGTGAACTGTTGTTCACTTGTCCCTGGTCTCAGGGGACGGTTAACTATTTAGATAGTAAAAGAAAGACTGAATATATTTATAGCGGGCTTTAGTTTGGCCTGCAATACAAATGAGGCGAGGCGGGTGAACGCCTTTCTCGTCCAGGGTGTACAGTCGTGCCGGCAGACGAACGAGCTTCGAGAACTCA
>AWVW02057251.1:0-13203 GCA_000500225.2 Phytophthora pinifolia | reverse complement strand
GCGAGACAACAAAGCGATGGCGCAGGCTTTACAGAGGCTGGAGTGGAAGCGAATCCACAGAATGGAGGGGGCAGCGGCTTACCTCACCCAGAATCTGTACAAACTGAAGACGAACCGACTGCGAATTTGGGCGGGAGCTAATCTAGGATTCGGATGCCAGGCGAGAGGGTGCTCCGATAGGGAAGTGGGCGGAACGGCACATCTCGCATGGGGATGCCCAGTAGCCCAACAATTCTGGAAAGAATACGTACGACAGTGGGGATGGGAAGCCATACCGACTGAGCGGATGGAGAGGCGTATGATCAAGGACATCTTTTCCCTCAAGCTTACGAGGATGCCCGCGTGGATTGCACAGTGGGGGCAGCAGGAGCAAATAGAGCACTGGGAGGAGATACATCGCGTGGCAGCTGAGATGTGGAGCTTGGGTGTGGCGGTAACCCTCTCGGCGATATGGCGGGTAAACGTGGACAGAGCTCATCCCGACGGAAGGAAGGAGCGAACGACATCAGAGGCGGTATTGGCGGCAATGGCAGCGGTTGGAGAGGCCTACGCCAGGTATCAGCTGGGAATGTATCCGCTTACACGCAGCTCGGCGCTCAAATTACGAGTAGCGGAAGCTGTAAGAGAACGGTGGAGGCAAGGAGCAGATGAGCAACCGGGCCGGACGGAGGAGGAGATCACGCGAGTGGCCTTCTTTGACGGAGGTTCACGGGGAAATCCGGGGCCCGGTGGCAGCGGCAGTGTAGTCATCCAAGTCGGCCAAACGGACGAGGACGACAGAGCAATATGGGCAGCGGCAACGGCCCTTAGTCAACCCCACATGACCAATATCGTGGCAGAGTTCGTGGGCCTGCACAGGTGCCTGGAGCACGCAACCAGTCAGGGATGGAAAAACATTCATGTGGTAGGAGACAGCATACTGATACTACGAATGATGGCGGAACAGCGCCCGCCAAAAGAAAAGAGATTGGCGCATCTGTATCGCGCGGTGAGCAGACTGGCGGACATCTGTGGGGTGAGATCGTGGACTCACCACCACAGACGACACAACAAAATGGCCGATTGGCTGGCCAATCAAGCCATGGACACGCGAAGAAGTACGGCGATAGCGATGGTGCCCGACGGGAGGGGTCAACAGCTGAAAAAAGGAATACAGGAGAGAATGCAGGGAGACATGGCCCAGTGGAGAGAACAGACAGGGGCTGTGGGGAGACCACGGAGTAGGTAGACGGTCGTGAACACCTGAGGGGATGTAAATGCCCGCCAGGGATGGATATTCGAGTTCATTTCTACGGAAAAAGTAACACAATACACCTCAAACAAAAAAAAAAAAGAGTTAGCTTGCCGCCATCACGCCGACCATCTTGCCGTACCAAGCATACACATATGTATAATCGCCAGCCCTCGGTTTCTCTCGCTCACTGTCCAGCGGTGCCGCTTCCAGTCGACTCACTCTCGATCTGGATGGTCACGCTGGAGAACGCTCCTGTCAGCGAGATCTTGATCTTGAGTGGCTTCGAGCTGCAATCCTTGTCGACATAGGTGTTGAGCTCCTGTTCGCCCGTACTGACCTGCCGATCGCTTCTGCAATATTAACAGTGGGCAGTTAGCACCGAGTGAAGCAATTTATCGCACTAGTCACAACGCACCTGATTCGATGCACCTCCATGACCCGAACTCGCACCGTGCAAACGCACAGCTTCTCCATTGAACCATACATCAGCTTGTCTGTTGACGATCTCCACGAGCATTCCGCATCGGCTGCTTCAACAATCTGCCACTCACAGTAAACCTTTCGGCCTCTCTGGGGTTGAGGCACATCAGTTAAGATGCACACCGATACAAGGCGCACTGTCGGCAGGGCGTTGATCAACGCAAGCGGCTGTTCAGGTTCGCACAGCGTGAGATGACCTTCCAGCTTCTCGATCTCTAGCTGACTTGCCCACACGTAGCAACCGTTGGTTTTGGCAGCGGCACAGCTCAACTTGGCGATTTCGTCAATCATGGAATCCGTGAAATCCGGATCATGGAGCACCAGCAATTCATGCAGAAACGCCATCCGTGCTCTTGGAGGCATGGAAGTCTGCCTCGACGGTTTCGATTCGCCTGGACTCAACCCTGCCTTCTCGAGTATTGAGGTGACTCTCTGAACACGATCCACCACAGGCCCCAGTGCTGCGACACACAACACGCAGATTTGAGCTCAGTATGAGGCAACCCACGCATTCTCTAAAGCGACAAGACTTTTACCGGATAGCGCCACCTCCACTGCTTTACTGGCGACTGCCAGTGGAATAGCCGCAGAGGCAATCGAGAGCACCGAGATACCAGCCTGCTCAACACTGATTAGCACCATGCCCAATGTTTCCTAATATGGAACAGATTCAGCGGCTCACCTGAATGAAACGTCCGTGACGGCGGACGAATGCCTTTGGGACAGGAATCCGCAGCCGATCGTGATAGCACTTGCCCGAGATATCACTGTGAATGCGAAGCTCCATTGACGACGCGTCTTCCAGATACTCAAGAGTCCACAGCGCTGGAAATCGGCGCATCTCACCAGTGACTACAAGTTTTTTCAGTATCTCCAGTTCACAGCGCACGTGGTTCTCGGCGAGAATTTTGTCGAGTACTCCAGGCTTCTTCCACGCACACTTGATAAACCAACTGAAATCAGGCGGTAGCCACGGCATCTCGCCCCTCAATCGTTCCTTATCCCGACCGTCATGCATCACACCGCTCACCTCGTGGAGTTCCTCTTGGTCTCCGCTGAAATGTACCACGTGTCGCTGGAAGTGATCAAATGACTCTAACCCTGGGTAGTCTTCCACAACTTGCTCCATCGCCATCACTAAGTACCGCATCTCCGCCCACGCAATCTCCTCCGTGTCCGCAGACACCTCAATTGTGATATCATCATATGGCTTTGCTTCGTGAGTCACAAAGTCGATTTCGGCATGGAACTTGCCGAGAATGAAACTCTCGAAGAAAGCCTCTCCAACAATGCGATCCGCGTCGCTACGGTAGCACCGCACCACGAAGTTCACGTACACAGTCTCGGATATGGCAATGGGTACCTGGTAGTGCCACTTCGCGGTTGCTTGTTTTTTGCCCAATGTTTGGATCAACACGGATTGGCGTTTTACCAAACGTCTGGGAGCCGCTTTTCTCGTCTTCCAATAGGCTGGCACGATCATGTCAGCGGTGTCGAGCTTCACCATATTCTGTGCTGGGTACGCCAAGTTGAAGCGCTGCAGCAAACGTTTGAATAGAGGCACCCTGTCGCCCAACGCTTTCCACGACGGGAAAGTCATGAGCAAAGAGTGCTTGAGCGTACCATCACGATGAAGAGCATCATAATCACCGCCGACAACACCTTCGCGGGTGTGGTTAATCACTTAACGGACCATGTCGAGCATAATGGTCGGGTCCAGGATAATCCATTCTTGGAACCCCGTGACAGTGTCCTCATACCACAAGACATCTCCAAGTTCGTGCAGTATTCGCAGAATCTCTCGACACTTAACTGGGTTGTCCAATTCGATAAACTCGTCGTTTATCAGATCCGAGCATAGCTCATCGACATCCACGATCATTTTCTCCACTCGTTCTTTTGGCTTCACAGTCGTCGTCGCGTGGCGTCTTGTGGTGATATGCTCGAGGACTTGTGAATGGGTTGCTGTCATAGGGAAGCTGAGTTCTGGCTTTGCGACCACTGCGCGCTTGATGCAATCTCGCGCTTTCTCCACGGATTCGTCGCTCACAATGCTAGTAGGCTCCAAACGCTTATTAAACTCCGATTCAAGTGCGCTTCTCGCCTCGCTTGGCATCTTACCATGCAGGTCGGCCTTCCCAACAAATGAGACGAGCCGAGTTTGCACGTCAGTCGCTGCCTTTGACGAATCTCGTGCCGATACGAGATCGGCTTTCGTCCCAATCACCTTGAACTGAGCTTCTGGCCGACGAAAAAGGATTAACCGCACCCAACGCAGCACGTTCTCGTCAAAGAAGCGCTTCTTGAGATCTCGACGTTTCTCGCCCCTCGTAAGCAGCGTTGTGTACGCGTTCAGGTCAACGCACAGTATATATAATGTGCGCTTCGAAAAGAACAGCGCATGCGCCACCTGGTAGATATCTTGGCCCGCGAAGTCCCAGAATGTGACATCGTGGCGCTTCACCGTCAAAGCGTTCTCATCCTCGTTGCTTTCCGTAAAAGTAAATGGAACCAGATCGATTCCAATCGTTCGATCAGCAGCATCCACCAGAGATGGCTTGTTCGAAGTCAGCGAGTTGACGAGGCTTGTCTTTCCCCATGAGCTTGGACCAACGATGCAGATCTTGCGTCGATAGACCAGTCGGTCGGAGGGGGTTTTCTCCACGTCGGCCAAATACGTCCTGACTGCATCTTCGCCGCCCTTAATCACTTCAGATGGAACTTCTATCATAGGTTCACCCCGCTCGTGACATTGATGCCAACGATCCGCACACGTCTGTAGCCCCAGTCGCTGTTTGTCGAGCGACGACTTGTCAGTTGCTGACAACGACTTGGGCTTTGATCCGCTTGAGCACAACACACGTGCAACAGCGACTTGCTTATCAAGAGGACCTACTGATCCTGCGATCATGCGGCTGAGCGGATTGAGGCCCCCCTAATAACACAAATTCCAACGTCAGGCAGCGGCTCAATAAACAATGTGGACAAATCCTCCAGTATTGCCAAACCTTGTCAACAACGCCAATATCAGCGCCTCGATCTAACAACACCGACGCCGTCTCCGTATTGCCGAATGCTGCCGCATAATGTAGCGCGGTCGATCCATTCTGCAATATGACAGGCCAACAACACACCAAAACAGCGTCACACACGTCTCCACAACGACGCATGCCACAGCAGACCAAGATGACGCTGCCCACACGTACCTCGTCCACAGCAGTCATGTCAGCGCCTCGATCCAACAACACCGACGCCGTCTCCGTATTGCCGAATGATGCCGCTTGATGGAACGCGGTCGATCCATTCTGCAATATGACAGGCCAACAACACACCAAAACAACGTCACACACGTCTCCACAACGACGCATGCCACAGCAGACCAAGATGACGCTGTCCACACGTACCTCGTCCACAGCAGTCATGTCAGCGCCTCGATCCAACAACATCGATACCATCTCCGACTTGCCCGCTTCTGCCGCATAATGTAGCGCGGTCGATCCATTCTGCAATATGACAGGCCAACAACACACCAAAACAGCGTCACACACGTCTCCACAACGACGCATGCCACAGCAGACCAAGATGACGCTGCCCACACGTACCCCGTTCACAGCAGTCATTTCAGCGCCTCGATCCAACAACATCGATACCATCTCCGACTCGCCCGCTACTGCCGCTTTATGGAGCGCGGTCGATCCATACAGCTATATGACAGGCCAGCGACACACCAAAACAGCGTCACACACGTCTCCACGACGACGCAAGCACTTTCAACACCGCCACAGCAGCCCAGTCTCGCACTTTGTCTCCCCCGTCAACGTTTGCCCCGCCTGCAATCAGAGTCTTCATCTCATTTGCAGATTCGACGTCGAGTTCGCGCCACTTCGTCTCCAGTTCATCCTTTTCACACCTGCGTCAGCCTCAGATCCACAAGGAAGCTAAGACGAATCATCCACTTTACGCACCAGCGGAATGCTGGTAATCTCTTCGCGCTCGAGGTACTTATGAACTCTCCGCAAGCCCTTTTCAACAACCGGCTGCCATTCACATCATGTCAGTATCACCTTAGACCTCTATCAACTGGAGCCACGTGCAGCACTCGACGCACTCCAGGAACATAAACCCCTCGCTCCTCCAGCCATTGACGCTTCTTCCCTGCGAATCGCTCCATGACGGCGATCAACCCATTCTCGTGTGCATCCTCGACATGCGAACCACAAGACAAACCCTGTGAACAACTCGAAGCTTTTCCCCATTCCCTCACCGCTCCCGACCTCACCTCCATCGCTGTGACTGCTGCTCTCTGCGACCGCTTCTCAACTGATGCTCAGAGCCCCCCCGATTCGGAGGTCTCTTCATCCCATAAAAAAACAATCATAAATCAGATACCGACAACCCCTGATAACTTATGACGTCGGGATACGACCAACGGAGATTAGATGTTAGAGGGACCCGCTCCTCGTGGCGAACCTCTACCAGCAAGGCTAATTGGGGGGGGGTCAGATTTGAGCGCAAAATTGAACGAAAAAAACACATAATATACCAACCAAGCCGATACACCCGTAACTCCGCAACACCCACCTCAACCATGACCGCCACCAACAAGATCGTCCTCACGACCGACATGATTCTTGACGCCCACGCCGCTCACGGCAACGACTTCATCGTCATTGACTTCGTCGCAAGTTCAAGAACTTTGCGCAGTACATCAACATTGATGTGCGCCTTGCCGATCGTAAGGTCGTCAATGTCCGTTACTGGAAGATCTCGAGCGACGGCATTGTAGTTGCCTCGCGCCTCCGCAAGCCCGAGCAGCGCAAGCACGAGTCAATTCGTATGGGCATTGCTCTCAAGGATGAGGAAGGCGTTGAGAACGACAATGCTAAGGCGCTTTACCTGCTTTGCACTGCTTTCGAAGCAAAGATGAACCAGTTCAAGCAAGACAACATCATTACCGATGACGCGCGCGCTGCTCGCAAGCAAGCCGACGGCACTTACCGCCCTATCCATCTGATCAGCACTAAGATTGTGACTCCGATGCAGACGACTGCTAAGAGTAAAGAGACCGATGACATTGTCGACCTGGACAACCCGTTCTTCTCGGCAAGAAGAAGTTCTACGGCAACGGCGAAGTGCCGAAGCCCTCCGTTCACTTCGATGAAAAGTTCTACGCGGACGAGAACGGACAGCCCGACATTGAGCGCCCGGTCATGACGCACGAGTACGCGCCAAGCTTCTTCAACATTGGGGGCGTTTTTTTTTCATGCCCTCATCAGCTATTTTCTATTCCATGCAATTTCGGATGCTTTCTGTGCCTTCGCAGCGACTTCTCATGCTGTTGGTTATTTTGCATTCGGCGGGTTATATTGCATTGCAACGGCTATTTTGAGCATTATTGATACAATACGTGACACCATATTTTTGCGGGAGGAAGAATTTCCCTCCCTTTTTTTGTATTTCTGTTTTATAACGTTTTTGTCGGTGGTTTTTGCTATCAATAACATGCACATGCATAAATAGGATTGCAACTAGGATTCACACTGTCTGCAGTCAGTTTTGGATGATGTTGTGGCCCATTTTGAACACATCGTGCGAGTTGCTCGACATCCATCGTTAGAGTTTCATGCTCCTCGAACGCTACATCCCAGTATCGCTTTCCATCGCGCAAAAACGGCGGCTGAACCGTTCCCACATAATCGCGCTGGATTTCGACTCCATCCTCATCTGTGCTTTCCCGCTCGCCAGCTATGATTCAACTCGCACTGCGTGGTGATGTACCAGCCTCATCGTCTAGCGACAGCGAGGACTTCGGGAGTGAAATCTTACCGCGGCGTCAAATCCCACGATTGGGCTGCGGCACTATAAGCAGCGACGACGCGGAAGACAGTGAAGCCGCCGCTAGCGACGCCCTACCGTCGGATAACGAGAGCGACTATTCTTACAACAGCGGCAGCGAGGACCGCGGAGACTCTGCTGTTGAACTGAGCATTGACCCCGGCGTGGCTATGCTACGAAGTGGACAAGAGTTGGTGCATCCAGTGACATTCAAGACGGAGGAAGACGCTCGAGCCGTCCTTGACGGATTGGAAAATGCTCGATTCGATGTTTCGGGTAATGGTCGATTCATGACAAAGCTATCGTGCACATATCATGTTGGATGCGCTGCTGAAGCTCGCATCAAGCGAGAAAGTGATGGGCAGCTCCGCCTTTACCGAAGTGGAATGCACACCGCTGCTACATCTGATGGCGCGTCGGAGGATAGTGAATCCGACGCTAGTGACGCGCAACTGTCGGATAACGACAGCGAGAGCTTCGCCGATTCTGCTGTCGAAGCGATCATTGGCCCCAGCTTGGCAATTCTACAAAATGGAGAGGAGATGGTTCATCCAGTGATGTTCAAGACGAAGGCAGAAGCTCGTGCAGCCCTTGACGGCTTGGAAAGCTCCCGATTCAGTGTTTCGGGTAACGGTCAATTTTCCACGCGACTGTCGTGTACTTCGCATGTTGACTGCACTGCTGAAGCTCGTATTAAGAGAGAACGCAACGGTCAGTTCCGCCTTTTCCGGAGTGGGATACACACCACTGTAACAGCTGATGATGCCTACCAGCGAACTGGTATTCATAAGCCACTGCCATCGGAGGTGGACAACGTGTTACTTGGTGGTCAAGGTCCAACGCAGTGCAGAATCACACTTGAAGAAAAATATCGGGGCAATGAAGAGACCCTGGCATTGCTTCCATCAGTTACCCAACTGAAAAATCGAGCACACAAACTCCGAAAGCGAGGTGACTTCGACGTTATGACGTTCGCGGACATAATGGAGTGGGCATCACCTAGAATGTGCCTTACCAAAAACACATTTTTCAAGGGCATGAAATATCGTGTTGATGGCGACTCTCTCAGAATCAGCCACCAGCCACTGGAGTATCAAAACGAGTTACTGGTTCTCCACTGTTTCACAGACAAGTTGCTAAATGGAAAAACCTCCGTGGTAATCATCTTCACATCGAGGAGGCTATTCCGTACAATCCCTCACATGCTGATGGGTCAGGGAAAGGGCGTACTCGTGGAACGTACAAGCTCCATTTTGGAGGTTGGACCCTTGTGTCCTTTGGAACGTACGGAGTTCGATACACTGCCACACAAAAGTACAACAAAAGTTCTACCCCGCGGCTTTCATGTTCGTGCGAACCGAAACGACCTATGCGTATCCTCAACCCTTCACAATCGTCAAGGATTGTGCCAAAAATTTCTTTGGCGGCGATATCGACGTTCAGTATGGATCTACGGATCATTCAACTGAGATTTCAAACGCTTTCCGCCAGGTCTGGCCAGAGATTAAATTGTTGAATTGTTGGCCCCATTTGGATCGTAAAGCTCGGGGTAAGAAGGGGATGCTGACCAAATCGGAACACTACGGCGACATTGTCAAGCCGCAACTCGATTATCTCAGTCTCTCGCGGTCGTTTGACCAATTTGAAGCTTTGGTCAACCTCGTTACGTCCAATTGGTCGGCGTTGGGGGAAAGTGAATACGCTCGCTGGTTAGAGGAGCAATATCTTGTCGACCCATGGGATCTATGGTTTTGTACAGCTAGCGATTCGCCCGGAGTGGTACCCAACCAAAACCCGATCGAGTCKTACCATCACGCCATCAAAGCAGTAGCTGCTATGCATCTTCGTGCAGCGACTGGCCATATTTTAGCTGGAACACTACCGAGGATTCTGGCTCAATCTGCCCTGGACTTTGGTACCGACAGAATAAGGCATTACGCAAGTGGACCAGTCGGAGCAGAGGTGCTGCTAGCTGCAAGGACCTTGTGTACCGACGAGAATCACTACCCAAACCACAGAGGGAAATCAAGACGAGTGATCAGTAAGATCGAAGAGTACTTCTTCAATCCGGAGTACTACGTTGTTCGAGACGACAACATCCATGGTCATAACGTCGACGCAGCGCGGGCGAAGCTATACAAACGCTCTCTCGACGGCATTTTGAGAGCGCACGAGAAGATCGAAAACGTCCAGATTCGATACCTATCTCTCCACCGAGTGCACATCCTTGAGCGAGTTCCGTTTGAGCACGACTGGGACTCGCCTTCTTGGTCGACAGATGACATCACGACCATTCGTAAGAAGTTCAAATGCGACTGCTAGGCATTTTACCAGACTAGATGGCTATGTGATCACATGCTAGCATGTTTGCACCTGGTTGACTCAGTGGATTTGAACGCGATGTTGCAAGGATTACCAGCACGAAAGCCACCTGGTCGAAAAGAAAGAAAGCGAACTGCTTGGAGAGGGATGGACTTCGAAGATCACAATACAGCGAGGAGGCAATGACCAGGCGTCTCGTCGACAAGCCAGCAAGTGTCAGTAACTGGAGCATTCTGGCAACCGATGGCGCGCTAAATGCAGCGGCTTCTGGGCACTCTGCAGCACTCTGTTCACTTGAATTGGAGGCCGCTCGGAGCCTAGGTTTCTTTTTTTACCTCCATGCAAGCGCTTGCACGCTCATACCAATTTGATACCAAGTAGCGGTGGTACTGGTTCGGGCGGAGCGGGGGTCTTCAAGCCTGCGTGCAACGCAGGGGGTGCTGGTTCGAGCGGAGCGGTGGTCTTGAGCAAGCGGGCGGCACGGGGGTACAGTAGGCGGGTGTGTTTGCACTGGGTGGCGAAATGCGAAGTGAGCAGGAGTTCCACGAGCGCAGCCTCAAGCAAAACCGTACGAGACAACGATGTGGAGTCCTAGGTTGCGTGCACACTCTATGCTGGAAGAAAAAAGCGCGAACGTTGCTAGACTGCTCGTAAAGTAGTAAAACGGTAACTAGATGTTTCTATAATCGAAACGAAAGAACGAAGACTGTTCTCGATTTAATCTGATACGAAATGTATGGGAAATAACGGTGTTTAAACTGTAAAATAGAATAGAACAAATCTGGCTGACGTTAAATCGCATTCATTCCGATTCCGTAGTTTCTACGTCGCTGATTGGCTGCTTGGGTTGTCAAAACACCCCACGAATTGCGTGGTACTGGAGAGCCCCACATATCGTAGTCCTCAGATGATGACGATGAAGGCGGTGACGACAGCGGAGATCCTTGGCCCTGGTGGATCCGGCGCAACGAGATCGTAAGCATCTCGATCTCGCGAGCATGGCGCCGGATTATGTCTTGGGCGTCTCGGAGCATACGACGCAGCCCGCGGATGCAGTCAGATGCCTCAATGGCAGCGGAGCGGAGGTGGCGTAGAGCGCGCATTGCGAAATGACTTGCCTCCACTGCTCTGTCGAGAGCATGTGCTCTGTAGAGCATGCCATTATGTAGCACAATAGTTGCGGTTTAATTCTATAATATATTCTTTGCAACTTCCTTAGTGTAATGTTCTTGATTCATACTGGAGCCATGAATACGTTTGACAACAATACTAGCTGGTGGCAAGCAATATAGCTGTCTTAATGGAAAGTATCCGGTCAATTACAACGTAGCTGGAGTTATAGAAAGAAGCCACCGGGAATAGAAAGTAGCCTCAAGTGGAATAAAAAGAAACTTTTCTGTTCAACATTGACGACTTCTACCACGACGCACGTACGAGCAAGAAGATCTACAAGCCGTTCGGAGCTGTGAACCCCGACACGGAGGCGACTGTGTTGAATAACACCAACATCCAAGACTACCTGACGAAGGGCTCTGCCCTGACGGGCAACTTCAAGTTTGAACTTGCGGTCAGCGGCCGTCAGTGCAAACTGGACATTTCGCTCTACGGACGCTTCTACGCGAAGAAGCCGGAAGAAGACGGCGCTGCCGGTGGACAAGACGATGAAGATGACATTGAAGCCTTCGGGAGCAACTACGCGAAACTCGCGAGCAAGCCGAAGAAGGGTGTGGAGGAAGAGTTCGACGACGACGACGACGAGTAAACACTGCGCTACTTTGCGCCACTAAAGATATCACTTCGGTGATGTTCTTTTTTTACTTCCAAGGCGCAAAATTGAAACCAATTCTAGCAAATATACTTCTTCCCATCATAATGGCTCGTACCAAGCAAACTGCTCGTAAGTCCATTGGAGGAAAAACTCCGCACCTGCAACTTGCAGCGAAAGCCGCTGGTAAAACTCAACCACGTCCTGGAGGAGTCAAGAAGCCTCGTCGCTATCGTCCTGGTACGGTTGCTTTGCGCGAAATTCGGAAGTACCAAGAGAGTACGGAATTGCTGATTCGTAAACTTCCAGTCCAACGTCTTGTGAAGGAGTGTATGCAAGACTTTAAGGCGGACTTGCGAATTCAGTCAGCTGCGTTACTCGAAGCTGCCGAGATATATTTGACGGCACTCTTTGATGATACTAACATCTGCGCCATTCACGCCGGCCGCGTGACCATCATGGTGAAGGATATGCAACTAGCACGTCGCATTCGTGGCGAGCGAAGTTAAGAAGCCATCGTTCAAATGAATCATGAATCGGATGTAACCAGTGGCGAACCAGGATTCGTGTTTCATTTTTTTTATTTTGCTCACCATTGGTTCATAACGCCTTCCATGTAGTCGTACACTGAATGCTCATTAATGTATTTATTATAAAGCTTGACCGCGTTCGCCGCGATCACTTTACACTTGCTATCGTTTGTCCTGCACCGATGTATTTTGTCCATTAAGTCAGACAGATCGGCCTTGACCGGAACGTAGTGTACCCAAGGTTGCATGAGTGGCTGGAACCAAACGCGGTAGTCGCTCTTCACAAGTAGGATGACCGAATTGTACGCTAGCTCAAGCAAAAATCTAAACTGCGCGACGTTGCCTTCGATCGAAACGACGTATTTATAATTTGTAATGTCCCCGAGCGTCATCTTCTTTGACAGCTTGATCGGCAACGTTTTCGGGTTGATGATAGTCAGATACTTCCAGGGAACCGCATCTAATAATTGCACCTCTCAAATAACAAATTTTTAAATTGCAATATTTGATTGGACGCTGGCCAATTTTGATCACTTAAATCCAATTTCGATCCGCTTCGAGAATGTTCTACACTGTGCGCAAGTCCTACTGGTTGTGGTTCGGCTCTCAGTCTACAACACCCCACACACAGATGAGCAACGTCAGCCCGAAGGAACTTGCCTCCGTCCTCTTCATCAGTCAGTCCGACGGCCTACAGTGCCGGCTCTGCGGCGCGACGCTCAAGAGAGCGAAGAATGGTGGGTACTCGAACGTTAAGGCACACTTGAACGCGAAGCATATCAACTCGTTTCTTATCCAGTACCAAGCGCTGGCTAAGGAACCGAACACACTGGACAGCTTCATTCAAACCGTTGACGAGGACGCTCGTGTGGCGAGGCGGGTGAACGCCTTTTGGTCGCCCAGGTGTATAGCGGCACGTGCGAAGTCCGGACGGAAGTCTTGGCGTTCAAGCGCTTTACTTCCGGGATGGACAAATCTCAGACGGGAAATCCCAGACGGAAAGTCCCAACCGAGATTGGCGTGTGTCCCTTGTGTCA
>KV737476.1:2634-22165 GCA_000500225.2 Phytophthora pinifolia | reverse complement strand
TATCGAGAATGGCCTACGATCCCAACCACGAGAAGTGGTGGGGTGCGTGACAAAGAAGAACTTCAGTGCTCGAGAGTTTGATGAAGGTGCTCCACAAAGAAGTATGTATTAATACTTGATAGGTTGGAATGTAAATTGTGAAGTGATTTATTAAGAAACCCGTCGGCCTAAGGAGAGCCAGAGTAGACCCATGGAAGCATGGAACTTCAACAGGTGGAGAATCCAAGCTGGCTATTCCACCAAGAAAAGAAAAACTTCCAAAAATTGCACCAAAAGGGATGTTAATGGAAAACTGAAACTGGAAATCACCTACTTTCAACAGATAGAGCCCTTCGGGTTCAACGTACCATTGCAAACACCCCATTTTCCAGCCCCGCGCTTTCCTGTCTCTATTTCCGCGGTCGCCAGCCTGCTTTATCGACCGCTCGTCGCCGCAGGTGCAAGAAGCGGTCACTTGCCTGTCATGGAGTTGTCGCGCTGTGCGGTCGGCGAAAAAATACACTTGGCCAAAACCTGGTCCTTGCGTGCAAATTGTAGGGATATCCTACAAATAGCGGAGCCCAACGAAAGTGCGACGAGCACGTTTCACTCGGGAAATCTCATCTAATAGGCTGTCCGGCCGCGCTGGTCCCACCGGCGGAGTTCGCAAGTGTAGTTTTTGAGCAGAGCAGGTGCACGCTTGGAGCAAGACCGGAGCGGTCAATCGCTCGGAGCGATGTTAAATGCTGGAGCGGACGACACCAGAGCCAGGGTACAGCCAGCGGAGGTGTCGCAAGGGCCCGCGCTGGCCCCAAGCTCGCCCGCTTCAACCACGTGGCGGTGTACATGTATATCCACTGAGGGAGTTGCTCCCCAGCTGGCAGTGGGTGTGATTCTGGGCAGGCCGGAGCCGGCGCCAGGACTCCCGTCGGTGCCACTCCTACACTTCGTGGTGTCGTGGTCGGAGCTCCAACTCCGAGTCCAGCCAAAAGGTTTCGTCTCCTCGCCTTTGCCGTCTGATTTTGTACCTTCTACAACGCTTTGCCATTGGTTCATTATAAGTGAAAAATCAGCGATTGGTCCATTCCCCGTCGCGATCCTTCTTTTTCGAATATTCAGCGGCGAGAAAACGGACCTCGTCACTTCCTCACATTTCGTTATGGGCTCCAACAGCGCCGTGGAGGAGGAGCTGCACCCCGTCATGGACCTAGACGCGGAGGCTTCGCACCGCCCGTTGGCCGCCAGCAAGGGCCTGCGTCGCGACCGCCTGGGCTCCATCAGCACGTCCGGATACTCGGACGCGTCGTCCGTGGGGGACGCCATTGGCGCCGCCTTGGAGCTACCCCCGCACCTTCGGGAGCACCTTGTGAGCGCCACGCACCGCAATTTGCCGCCCGTGGCCTCATTGGAGGGCGAGCGACTGCCGCCCATCGACCACATGCGCGCTCCGCCCATGCGCATTCCGCTGCTGCCAGAAAATATGAAAATGGAACCGGTTCCAGGCATCAACCAGCGCCGCCAGACCAAGCGCGTCATCGTGTGCGGTGCCGGAATTATCGGCCTAACGACTTGTTATTATCTGGCCAAGCAAGGCCATGAAGTGCTGTGCGTGGAGAAGGAACGCAGTGTGGGGACGCAAGTGAGTTTCTGTAACGGAGCTTTCCTGGATCCGGCGCTGTATGCAAGTTGGTCGGACGTGGCGAATTTGAGGAAAGGACTGAGCTCTGGGAGGAGGCCGACTATGAGCGCAACAAGGTCGGTGGATGCGAACCCGGTGACCGTGAACGGAGGGCCAGCGGAGGCGGCGGGGAGTTCGTCTACAGATGTGACGGTGGCGGTAAGACCCGTGAGGGGGGTGTCGAAATGGCCGCTGCGAGAGAAACCCATGAAGATCGAGATGTCGGCGCTCAGAGATACCAAGTTCTGGAAGTGGGGGCTGCAGTTCTGGCATAACTCCAAGAAGGGCAGGTCCAATGAACACAGCCGCACGATACGCGAGCTGGGGTTCTACAGTATGCTCAAGTTGAGAGAGCTCCAGGCACAGACGAAGAAAGGAGAGGTTGTCATGGACCAGACAGCCCAAGGAACGATCGAGATTTTCAGGGATCACAGCGAGATGGAAGTGACGCTCGAGTCGGATAGATTCGCCCATTTGACGGAGCTGGGCATGGACTTGCAGCCGCTGAATGCCACGCAGGCGAAAAATCTGGAGCCGGCGCTGAGAGCAGAGATGTACCAGCCTGGCGCGATCTTGTCGGCGTTTGGAACGAGCGGAGACGTGCACAAGATGTGCCAGTCGCTCTACAGGCTCTGCATGCGGCAAGGAGTCATGTTCCGCTTCAACACGGAGGTGCAGCACATCCTGACCGACAAGACGTCGGTGATTGCGCTCCAGACGAGAAGGGGATCGCTCATTGAAGGAGACGAGTTCGTGCTGGCGCTGGGGAACTCCACGGCGCCGGTGGCGAGACGAGCAGGCGTCAAGCTGGCCATTTATCCTGTGAAAGGGTACGTGCTCTCGATTCCAGTAGCAGAAGGCTTCCACGCTCCCATTCACAACATTTACGCGGGAGGACATGCGCTGGTCGCACCTCTGGGCAAGTCGCTACTGCGTATCTCGGGCGGCGTGGATTTCGTGAGTCAGAAGAAGACGGGCGAGGTGTCACCCCGCGATCAGAAGAAGCGGTACGACTGGCTGCTGGCTCAAGCGAAGCTCATGTTCCCAGACGGATACCTGGACGTGGCCAAGATGCAAACTCACACGTGTTGGCGTCCAGTGACAGCAGACGACGTGCCTCTGATCGGACGTACCAAGATCCGCAACTTGTACGTGAATGCAGGGCATGGCTCCAAGGGCTGGACGCTCTCGTTTGGCGCAGGGGCACTACTCGCAGACGAAATAAGCGGGTTGCGACCACAGCTGGACATGGCAAAGTTTGCACCAAACCGCTTTGGGTTTTTCGGCTGAGACTCTCGACGCTTCACACATTTAGAGCGATCTGACGCTCGCCGACACACACACAGACACTGAAAGCGTGATGACAAAGCGAGCTAAGAGGAGTTCGGGTGGCTCGGTGCATTTTTCGCTGGGTCTCAGTTGAAACGGTGCCACGGGCGTCGAAGGAAGGGAATTACACCGGCAAGACCGAGCTTGTTCGCTTTGCAGAGGCTTTTCCTTTCTGTGGAGCTTTCCGGCGTCACATGGTCATCTTGGCTTCATGGGAATCGCAAATTGCATGTAGCATTAATTTAGAATTTTAGATACAAGTTTGAGCTTGCAATTACTCGAGTTATTTATTGCCAGTTGAGTTGTTGCTGTCTCTGCCACAAGCATGATATTATCGTCGAAATAGCGCCGTCACCTTGCACAACTTACCAAATTTCTGTCACGGGTGTCGACGTATCGTGAAAACATGTTTCCAGAGCTGCAGCACATTGCGAGTTTCGAGCTCCATCCGAAGGAGCACTCGGCTTCAACAGTTGGAGTGATACTGTTAAAATGTATGCGCTGAAGCGTCAAGTCCCAAGCACGATAGCATCTGTGAAGTGAGGACGTGAAGAAGTGACAGGGGCAGTTGGACAAAAGGACTGTCATTTTGCAAGGAGAACAGAGAGAATTTACCTCACTGTCCAATCCGCGCCAGACTGCGCAAGTGAAGAAGAAGAGTTGACCGCCAGAGAGAACTGCAGGTTAAGGAGAGAACAAGTTAGTTTGTCCAAGACTTGCTCGGCTGTTAGTTACTTAACAACAGGGTTATGAGCCCAAGTGGACGCTCACAGAACATGGAGAACATGCCGAAGGAGCCAGACGTCGCGTGGAACAAGGATGGCCGTCCTGTGAACTGGAACGGAAGGGACTGGCCGCTGTACAAGCGCCAAATGATGCGCTATCTTGCATGCTATGAGGTCAAGAATGGAGAATGGCAGCTAGATGAGATTTGTGATCAAAGTGTCACGTTCCAGAGCACGGTTAGTCGCGAGGTAGAGTTGAAGTACACCCGGCAAGATCAACTGTTGGGAAAGATCATCTCGAGCTCTTTGTCGTGTACGTTGGCGCGGCAAGTGATGCAATACGATTACGGATCGGAGATGTGGGACTACTTGGTCATAGGCCGGTGCGTCTCTGCAGCTTTAAGCTGGCGAGACTCAAAAGCGATCACTCGATCTCGCCCTTCGGCATCTGCTTGCAGCAGCGCACTGCCAATGGCATAGTCCGAGGCGTCACAGACGACGCTAAAAGGACGATTGGGGTCTAGACATCCACGATTCACTGACATCCGCATTAAGCGCCGCGAGTTGTTCCCTGAGGGACATCATGTAAACCAGGTGATTTTCAACGTCTGCTCCCGGTCGGCACGAAGCAGTTTCAAGCTTCTGCCGTTGTGTCCGTTGCGTGATGAGTTTTGTCGTATCGTTCTCTCGGCCCTCATAATTACACAAGTATAGCGCAATCTACGCGGAGATGGCTCGGCCATTGTCCAATCTCCTTAAGAAGGATGTGGACTGGTGTTGGAACACCGAGCATCAGGAGGCTTTTGACGAGGTCAATGATAGCCTCTTGCACGCTCCCATATTGGCATTGCCGGCGACGACATAGCTTCATTGAATGTTCGAGGTAGACGGACTTCTGACGCATGCCACTGTCTTGTGTTGCTTTTCTCCGTCTCTGCTTTTGCATCCGCGAAGGCGATCGCTGCGTAGACTGCGAATGCTTCGCTGAGATCTTCATCGTCATCAGCTTCTTCTTCTGGTTGCTAGTCTACTTCTGCGAGGCTAGGTTTACGGGGTGGCCAGTCTAAGTTATTTCTGCTTGCTGCGGCACTTGTGGTCTCACCATGGTCTTCACCACAATTTTTACCATCCACTTCCGGTGAGAATACCATCTCATCTGGCAATTGTTGCGGTTGCCTCTGCAGACATCGTGCAGTTCCTGCACCTTGACTGTTTCCCGATTCATCGTCGGGTGAATGAGCTGGGTAGGGTGGGTTACTCCTATGCCCCCCTACGACGGGCAGGTCGTAATCACTGCGTCCGTATCCGGGTAACGTGCTTCGGCCCATGTCTCCACGTCAGTGTCAAACACGGTACGCTCATGTCGATCACGTACACGATCTGCTCGTTCACACTAAGTTGTCCAGCATAATGAACAGTCCCTTCAGTAGGGAAATAGACTTTGCACCCTAGCTGCCCGTCTCGGTAGCCAAGCACGAAACCCACTTTGCAATTATCAGCAAATGTGTGCCTTGCAGCACCAACCTTTGTATGCACATACGCCAGTGCCCCGAACTTCCTCAAGTGATGAATGCCTGGCTTTCGTTCCCATATTGCCTCGTAGGGAATCCGTCAATCGCACTTGAGTACGATATGTTCTTGATATACGCGGCGTAGTGCATCGCATCCAGAAAGAGGTCGACACGCCAGATTCTTTCAGCATTGCTTTCATCATCCCTGCAGTGTTTGGTGGCTGCGTTCTACCATATTCAATCGTGAAGTCTCACCGTATGAATGCCCCCTTGCTTTGATACCACGTTTTCATCTCTGCGTTCACGAATTCACCTCCGCCATCACAAAAGATATCCTTGACAGGGTCGTCGGGCCATTGTCGCTCGGCTCATTCAATATATCGCCGCATCAACGGATTCACACAGGTCGAGTGCTTTGTCTTCACCGGGTAAACCGTCATGAATCGCGTGTGAGCATCCATCAGGATCAATACCGCCTTAAACCGGGTACATTTGTAATTAGAAGGCGGGAAAAGAAGATCAGCGAAGACGAGTTGATTTCGTCTCGTCACGCCCCGATTGATCTTCTTTGCCGGGGTTTTTGCTCTTTGCTTTCCAAGCTGGCAGGCCTCGCACATATCAAACTGACGTTTGCGCAAGGTCATGCCTTCCACGAGGTCTTCGTCCGCCATCTTTTTAATGAACTGCGGGCACAGGTGGCCGAGCCTTTCGTGCCAGCACTGGAGATCAGCCACCCCATCACTCAGCGCAAAATTAACCAAGCATCTGGGTTCTGCAACTTGTGTTCTCTCTCCGAGAAATTTGTTCTTCGCCATGAAGATCCACAGTCCACACTTGTGCATGTCTGCTTGCAGAACCGTAATTCCCTTCTTGACGAGAGAGTATCGGCGATTATCGTTGTCGTACTCCACGTCGAAACCCTGTTCGTGTGCCACCGACTGCGAGAGTAAGTTCTGGTGCTTTGGAGAGAAGAACACGTTCTCCAAACGCACTTTCACCGTCTCTGCATCGACTTGGATCCACAAATCCACAGTGCCTACATCTTCAGGTACAGTGGAGCCACTGTAGCCATGCACCACCTCCTTCTGCTTCTCTTTAGCATTGAGGTTGCGATACTTAACAAAGTATCTCTTGTCTCCGACCAAATGTCGGTTGGCTACACCCAGTTCTCGGAACTCTAGCTTGCTGTGGTCACACTTGTTGCTCCTTTGGGCTCTTGGCTTTTTCCATCTTGATGCGCGAGCTCCGTGACTTCGGCAGCTGGATTTCTGGAGCTAGCGGTGAGCAGAACTCGACGCTCGGATTTTTCCTCACTATCTTCAGTCGAGAGTTTACTATCGGGGCAGTCTCGCCGAAGATGCCCAGGTTTATGACATCCGAAGCAGTTTCCATGTTCACTATCTTGCCGACGTTGTTGGTATTTCACATCGCGCTTGGTTCACTAGCGCCTTCAGTGCCAGAATAACGATTGCCTCCATTCCCTTTTGGCTTGCTACCATTCAGCTTGAATCCACCACGACCAGGTCGCTTCTTGTCCTGAGTGCCTTGGTCATGGTTCTGCGTGCCTGGGGACCATATCCCGCTGTTTCCACTGGTTTGGAACCCGCGTCGATCTTGGAGATGCTTCTCCATCTGGAAATTCCGGTCGATTGCGAGAATCATGGCTTTCGTCTTCTCAGCGGTCGAAAACTGGTTCCCTCCAAGAAGCAGCATGGTCTGCAGCTGTCCATAGTACTCGAATTGACTCATCGGGCCCAGGGTGGAAAGGGATGCAGAAAGAAATGGCCGCGATGGAGGATAAAAAAGTCTTTGAGCTTGTCCACGAGTAGAAGGGAAGCGTTTGCTGGAGACTATGTGGAGGTTCCAACTAACTTAGGAAATGGCCGCACGTTTCGACCAATGCTGTGCGGCAGGGGCGTTGTTCCTCTCGGTGCTGTTGCGCCCACATGGCCCTCAGCACGCTCGTGCGATCTTCCTCGGCAACTCCCGCCATTCCACCCAGGCTGGCACTGCGCTGGCGCGTTGGCATAGGCGACACTATCGAAGGTCCGGCCTCGTCCTCGCTATCCGACGTTCCTCTCTTGGGGTCACCAGGCCGCTTCAACTGCTGCGACTCTTGATTCCCCAGTTCTCTCCTTCACTGTTTCTTGACACGGTCCTGATCCTTGACCGTTCCTCACGTTCGTTCTGGCTCGACTCTCTCGGCACAGCCTCGACTTGCGCTAGCGATCCTTGACGCTGCTGGTCGACACGCTCCTTGGCGCTAGGCTCCGATCGATCTCGGGTTCAGACAACCGACGCTTGGTTTTGGCTTTCCTCCGGCTTGACTTCTCCACAGCCAGGAACTGTACCCTGCTTCTCCACCACGTGCCACGAACCGTTCCCTTGGGGGGACCGTTCCAGCGCTGTACGGGAAAAGGGGCCAGAGGAAAGGAAACAGGCGAAGTTTCTTCTCGTACAACGCTGCCTTGGTATGATGGGATTATCCACCCGGTCCGTTTCACAGGACGAGCGTCGAACGATGCGGAAGTCAGGTACCACATTGCAGGGAAGGAAGTATTTGCTATTCTCAGAGTTTTGGAATCTTTTTGAACCCTGATAGAGTCGAGCCCAGTCTTCACGGTGTATACCAGATATCCAGTGCTGAAGTGGCTCCTGACTTCTCCGTCTGCCGATGGCAGAAACGTAAAGTGGGGTCTGAATTTGTCGCATTGGAACTTGGAGATCCGCAGAGTACAACGTGACGAGGACGGGTTGGCCGCGATTCTGGGTGCTGGCATCACGCCAAGAGAACATTTGGACGAAGTTGCGGGGAACCTGATTCCAGCCAAGGGGCGTGTCAAGCCGCCCGTGCCGATCAGCGTCGAAATGTTGGAAGCTGACTATGAAGGATGCATTTGATGGTGCTGCGAAGACTTCTACACACCTGGGAAGCTGCAGGTGTATTCTGTGGCAGCTCCCTGGATGTAATGTGATCGAAGTTCGGGGTTATATCCTGACGGATGTCACAGTTAACGACGCTGAGTACATACGGCTTCTAAACGGTCTACAAATGGCGCTGGCTCGTCGTATTCAGGATATCGTATTTGTCGGAGACTCTCGGATTGCGATCCAGCAAGCTCAAGGCCTGATCAACTGTATCCAACCCAATCTTAGAGGAAGCTCGCTGAGTTTGAGGTGCTAAAGGAAAAGTTCAAGGTGGTACGGTTGGTACACGTGAAGCGCGAATTCAACCAAGCCGCAGATTAGTTGACTTCCAAGACCCTCGCACTCGGAGAGTCGTGGACGGTGGAAGATTCAGACGAGATGACACACTTGCAACCAGTGTCTAAGATTCAATAGAAATTTATGAAACCACGTGAGATTCTGGCACCAAGCATGCAAGGAGCCCAACCTCAGAGTTCTGAGTCTGAAGATCCAGGCCCTGAGTCAGCCCCTGCCAATGGCAGCCAAGATGTTCGCGGCTATAACTCGTACGCAGACCCGCAATGAGCAGAAGAAAATGACCTGTCGAGTTCGAAGCAGAACGCTAGCGACGCATCGAGCTCCATCAAGAAAATGATGCGTACTTGCGGTGTCTCAAGAGGGATCTGTCACATGCTCAAGTCAGGAAACTCGCCGAGGTCGCTGATGATTTCGCTCTGGATTCTCAAGACGTCTTGTATCACCTGAGTGGCTCCACCAGATATCGCCCTCGGGATATGGTTGACGAACTCAGACTCGTGGTTCCCAAGGCGCTGTACTCAGACATGTTGCATTATGCACATGGAGATTTTCAGGGCGGTCATCAAGGCATCACGCGAACGTTCGAGAAGCTTCGCTCTGAATTTTACTGGAAAGGTATGTACGCCGCTGTTGAAGTGTTCGTGAAAGAGTGTATTAACTGCGCCAGTGGCATGGGGGGGCTCCGAACCCTGGACCTTCGCCTGGGAACATAGAACCCAGACGACCTTTACGAGCTTGTATCCGTGAAGCAGATGCCCAAGTCATATCGTGGCAATACGTTCCTGCTCTTATTTCAAGATACGTTCTCAGGGTTCGTGGAGCAAACCCATGAGTTCCACGACGGCGCAGGACGTTGCAGAAGTCTACGAAGAGTGTGTTTCGGAGCAAGCTCCATGATGCGACACGATCAAGACCCAAGGTGTTATGAGCGAAGTCTTCACGCGTTTCAGGGAGCTGGTCGGGAGCAAGCAGGGCGCTACACTGGCATACCGCCCGCAGGCCAACGGCCAGCAGGAAAGGTCCGTCCAGACTGTGGTGCGTAGTATCCCACCTACATCGCAGAAGCTGATCAGAGCGACTGGGACGACCACGCGGAGCGTTTGATGTTTGCTCTGAAGACGTCATTCGATGCGACAAGTCTGGATACACCTCTCTACCTGGTGCACGGTTGGGACGCACAAGGCACGGTGTCAGCCATGCTGGGACCAAAGCCGTTGAGTGTCCAAGAGCGCACCGCGTATGAATGTCGTCGCAATATGCAGCGAGATTACAGCTATGCTCAAGCGTGTGCGGAGGGTATCTAGAAGAACGCGAAGACGGGGAACATACCAGGAAGTGGAAGGAACTCTCGGAAAGTCTGAAGGCTGGATTTGCAGAAGGTGATGTCGTCTGGCTATACATTCCCAAGGTGCAGACTGGCCTCAGTCGCAAGCTTGCTCATTTGTGGCACGGCCCCTTCAGGATCCAGGAGATTCACGATGACTTCCGTGTAGCTCAGAGTGGAAAATTCTGGATATCGGGTGAATCCCTGGGTTCACGTCGGCCGACTGAAGCCAAAAGCCTTGTTCCCGAAGAGACCGTCTGATGAAATCGACGTGGATGATGGTGACGACTTTGATACTGCGTTGCTTCCTGAGGATAGCTGGGAACCAGACGAGGAGAGTGGCGAATACGAGGTGGAGAAGATCCTGGATACACACTGGTCGAAGAAAACCCGTACCGCCAAACGTGCTCGCGAATACGTTGTGAAGTGGAAGGCTACGATGAATCCGAATGGCTGTAAATTGAGCTGTAGAGCCCTGCTCTATGAGTTTAACCAAGGTGCACGCAGGATAGACCGTTTCCAGGCTATGCAAGCTGGAGACGATCACCCTGGAGTTGCCCGGAATCCCAGACGACAGAATATGTATTCTGCTGACTGAGGTTCTGGGCTGGAACGTCTGCGAATTTGGATTCCCATGCGGACGGTGTGGCGTGGTTGGAGATGGAAATAGTGTTATGAAGTGGAGCCATGATGAAAACTGACGAGGACGTTCAGAAGGAGCAAAATAAACAAGTGACTAAGGGATGAACTCTGAGAAATGAATTGATTAACGACGGAGCTTGCGCTATGGTATGAATGGCTAAGTAAATTCTGACCACTACACTCAGAGTTCAGACGAACGCAGAGTCTTGCGTATGTCCTTGATAGAGATGGGGTTGCGCTTGCGCTCATCCTTGGACAACATACGGTTCTAGGTCTGCAAACGCGAGGGGACGAATTTCAGCCACTTGGCGTCGTCACAACCACCATACGCGCTGGCTCACGAGCATTAACCACAGCAAGCTGGTCTTCGAGAGAGGCATCTGAACGTAACCTCGACAGTAAAACGGTGTGACCATTAACGTGCTCCTTTATATGGGAATCTACTCAGCGAAGCTACTCCATACTTAGCGCCTGCCCAAGGTTGTTGGGGCGCCCGGCACGCATGACCTTGCGGCTACGGCTGCGGTTAACCAGCGTTTCCCTTCCTTGGATGTCCGATGCACCGCGGATCTCCATAGTGAACAGTGCGTGAATACACGATTCGAACTTCGTCCAAAACTTGCACGGGCAAGAGCGATCTTGAACGTCGACAGGTCAGCCGCCCTCGGGTATTCCGAGGGTCTCCATTCGAGCTGTTAACTTGCTGAGATGTGAGGACACGGGAAGATCTTCAACGGTGTGTCGGCGTAACTCATCGAGCGCGAGGTGAGGGTTTACTGACAACCCGGACGATGTCGCACTCAGATTCACTCGAGTTAGGAACGCGATACTGTTGCGTGAGGTTGACTGTTGCACCAGAAGTCCAGCTCTAAACAGGGCCCTTACGTGGCGCACGACCCTCGCATCAGGTCTGGGAGCTGGTGCAAACGGACGCCCAGAAACGCTCTCACTTTTGCACAGCGTGATGAGTCGTGGCAGAAGAGTGCCGACCTCGAACACAAGTTGACTGCCGTGATTGTGGTCGGTATGTCGGACCGAACCCGCCAACTCCGTGTTTGTCGTCTTGCAGCAGCAGCAGCAGCACTACACCGAGGTGCTCTGGCTGCTGCGACAGATGTACGATCGTGTTACCGGGACGTCAATGCGATGGGTTGTGTCGACATCGCCCAGTGGAATGCGATCCACAAGTGTTCGGTCACGACTCCTATTACGTCTTCCTGATGTGCTTCTTCCACGTGGCAAAGAATATTTATGAGAAGACGCGCTCGATGCACCCCGGAACTGCTGCTATAGTTATGGTGGACATCCATGAGCTGCACTTCTCATCTAGTGAGGCCGACTATCACGTCAAACATGGACAGGTGCAAGCCCGATGGTCCAAATCTCCGGCGACGTCAACATTCTCGACGTACTTTGGTTGGATCGGCGCGTGTGGCGCTGGAAGTGTTTCCACCCTCCGAGCAGGCTCGCAACGACCAACAACCCGTGCGAAACGTACACCGCGGCCATCCAAGAGGGATGGCAGCGTCGATTTGCAGAATGAACGTCGCAGGGTCTCGATCCGCGCGGCGCAACAGCTTAATTCCAACGACGAACGGATCCACATCGCCGCCTTTTCCAGTGACAGGTCTGCCGTCGCGACGTAAAACTAAAGGCTGCCGTTTCTTCATATTGGCCCGTGTAGCCTACCTACTTGACTTTAGTCTTCACAGTCTCAATCAGATCGTTGCCGCCCAGCGATCCCGTGAATGTACAAAGCGCTGAACACTCGTGGGCTCGCTTCGGTAAGGCCGAATCGCTGGCGGAGCGCGTCCCTGGTGCGTTTTGGCTTCAAGCCTTGAGATGTCCACTCCTTCACCACATCCTTCATGGCTAGGGTCAGCATTTGGCGCAGTTGAGGTCTAGCCGGTGACACGTGGCCGTACGCATCTTCTACGGTCATGAGGCTCTGCATCTGACAGCAGAGTACGCGCGCGCCATGGACATTTATCGAAGGTGGCCACATCGGTGCACGCCGTGCAGGAGCAGCGCAGTGGAGACTTGGCAATATGGTGTGGGGTGTAGACTTGTATGTGGTGGGAACTGGTAGCTAAAGCAAAGTGTCAGAGCCTTCCATTCCCCCCAGAAATTGTTTGGTGTCATCACACTTTTGGTGGTTTCGTACTTATAGCGGCGTACTATTTATAGGACCCCTTTCCGGAATCGATTGGGGGCGGATCATTCGAAAAGAGGCGCGCCGCTCAACCAATCAGAGACATCAAAAATACAAAACATGATTGGTTGATTGTCGTTATTCTCATACCTTTTTGTTTTTCAAATTTTGACTTTCCCGCTCCTTTATGATCACGTCTTGTGAAACGAAGAGCAGCGCCGTTCATAGCGGTCTAATGAGAGAATCGCTGTAGTGACCGTGCATCGCTAGCCGACTATGGTGGGCAACCTGCCGCACCGCTCATGAATCCACCACAGTGTGAGATACTGGAGCATCGCAAGCAACGCAAAGGACCCTGTTCCTCCTGCGGGCGGTGTCGGTTCTGCCCGATGACAACACCGGGCTGCCGGGTGGATCATATCGGCAGCATAACCCCCTCCAAGCGAGCGGAAAGTAGGAAGCGGAAGAGTCGGCAAAGCGGAGGCACTCCAGAGCTGTAAGACGCATATTTCCTGTTGCGGTACTTGACACATCTATTTGATATGACATATATGCTAGATATTGAGTCCTGTTTAAAAACGCTCGGCTGTAACGATAACGATCTGCTGGCTGAATGGCCAGCAGTCAAGAAGATGCTACTTGAAGTTCTCAATGAAGCTGCAACAGAGGCCGTAAAGCTCCTCGTTGGATCGATTAGGACTGTATCCGGAGATGGAGCAACTCCGGCTGATGAGCGCGCGGGTTATTTACGTGTTGTCGGGGAGCTTACGGTCGCTGATGGCGGTTCAACAATCGTGGAATCCAGCCAACTTACGGCCAATTTGACAAGCCTGGGTGTCAATGGAAACGCGGACACCGAGCGCTATATTAATTCGGTTATTTGCCAGTCGCTTACATGTCGTCGTGCCTGGGAAATTCTCGCTACGACTGGGACCGGCTTGGGCGTGGCAACGATGCCATCTGGTGAGAACGCATGCGCATCGAGACGTGCGGACTATGAATTGTTGAGTGCTGGTGGAACGCTCGAGCCCGTCTTGGGATATGTGCGGCTCAAGGAAATTGATATCGTCAATGCTTTCGAATTCATGTAGAATAACTGCGATTTATCATGGAGAAACGGTCATATTGCTTCACGATCGTTTGGCCCGTCAAAGGTGGAGCTTCCAAGACTGAGACGCCCCCCCCCACCACCATGTGTTTTTTTGGCGAGGACTCTCAATGGGGAACTGACCAGGGCGTAGGTTCAATCGGCCGCCACGAGTTCAACTCCCTTCTTCGTCTTGTGACAATGAAGGTTCAAGAGATTTGTGGGGCTTACTACTATTTCACGGAGGGCGTGATCGACACGTTCAAGATCATGAACGAGATGATCAGACGACTGAAATACATCTCAGATTGCACAGGTGGGTTCATGGCCTAAGATTCTTTATTTTGCCACTGACGAATTATCTTCTCTACCTGGTTTTGCAGAAGCTGATCAACTAGAAGCTCGAGCAGCGGCAGCTCTGTATACAAGCAATATTCGTTTAAAATCCAAACTATATGTAAGAGCAGAAAAATATCACTCAGAATCTTCCGCTTGTGATTCAAGCCACATTGCTCTTCCCTTGCCACTGAAATGATGGCGTCCGCAAT
Source organism: Phytophthora pinifolia (assembly GCA_000500225.2). Lineage (NCBI taxonomy): Eukaryota > Oomycota > Peronosporomycetes > Peronosporales > Peronosporaceae > Phytophthora > Phytophthora pinifolia. The sequence goes on along the minus strand of KV737476.1, from coordinate 7,965 downwards.
CCTAGGATGCTGCCACACACCCCGCACGCGCCTCAAACAGGCGACCATCGACGCGAGATCATCGATGTGCTCAGAAGCTCGCTCTTGCAGTTCTTCAACGTAGACAGATGTATCGACATCAAGGATTTCGAGATACAGGTTGGTTGGAAAGGACTGCAATCCATTGAGGATTCGTATGAGCCGATGACCGATCTCGTCAAGGAGATCCGAGTGCTGGTGGGAAACTACGTGCAGCAGACGGACGACCAGGCGCTCCAGAAGGCCTGGAAGAAGTTGCAGCCAAGTGGGGAGTCGCGGCTTGCGATATCTCCGGCCACCAGTGGTGAACCGCGGCAGGCGGCACTTACAGTTTCAAGCGGCAGGCTGCCTCGACCACTTCGCGTGCCAGCAGGATAGCCGGGCATCTCCAAGCAAGCGGCGCTCCGGCAAGAAGCGCAAGTAAGATGCCCAGGCACCTGGCGAGCAGCAAGACGAAGCCAGCCCCGACGAGGCTGGAGCTCCACGAGCAGGAGTACAACGACGTCTGGTACGAGCTGAAGCTGGGACCGGCACGGGACACGGACCCCGCCGACCTGGGGGCTACCAGACGCGGTCACAGACCGCAGCCGCAGGAGTCACGACGACTTTAGGCACCCCGAGCCGCATTTCTCGCCGTCGCAAGGACCATGGCCAGCGCAGCTAGCTATGCTGTGCGGTGACCGATTGAGAAGCGCGGTGAATCAAGCTTCGGGGCTGTGTAGTGGTTTCCAGGCATTCAGCTTGGATCACCGCGGCCCAGCTTGTTGAAAGACATCCAGATCTCGCGGTGAGCGGCAGGCTCAGCTGCCAGGGATGATGACCCTACGTGTAATGGAAGCACCCGAATGTGTCTTACGGCTCCCAGCCGAGGCCAAGGGGTTCTCCATTCTGTTATGCCGGTGAGCAAGGTTTCCTCACCGAGCTGTACAAGGATTTAGTAGGCCTAACTGCTGTTTCCTTTGGTACGGTTACATGTAGGAGAACTGTCGGACAGGTGGCTTCTGTCCACGACGGTCTGTCTCTCATTGAGTTTCCTCGGAGAGCACGAGCTGGTCAGCCCCAGACTCATGGCCTCTCCAGGCCACTCACTCTTCAGTCTGCGTAGACACCAACACATCAATCTACTAGGTTCTATTTCCGTGCGGGTTGGCCCCCGCATTGACGTGTCTTGATTCTGGTGAATACGGCCCGGGAAGCACTACACCAGTTTCAGGTGAGCCAGCAGGGACGTGATGGCGCCAGCTTTGCCCGCTCTAACATTTCCTATCAATAGGTCATATCATGCTTGGAGGCATTGATTCTCCAGTTGCATGATGAGTTTCCAGATGTAGATAGTATCGTGCTGCTGTCAGATAATGCGTCAGTGTTCATCTCTGCTGAGCTGATCGCTTGGATCATCAAGCTAACTAGCAAGTACCCTTTCCTACGGATATCGAGGTATATGAACACCGAAGCCCAGACTGGTAGGACATGCTCGACGCGCACTTTTCATATTTGAGCCGGAAGATTGACGCTTTTGTCCGGAAGGATAATTCCGTTCAAACGCCGGACGGACTGTTGATGCGGTGACGGATCACGCGAATGTGCGGTGTAGTGCGGAACACGTTGATGGGCTAGCCCCTGTACTGTTCTTGCTGATGGCCGGGATTGCATCGTTTCCTGTGCCATGGCACACGGTTGGGCAACTTAGTTTGATGCAAGATAGATTTTATTAGGTATTTGTAATAAATGCACGTGCAACTCCATCGCATTATTGTTCCTTACTCTTCCGCTGCTTCAGCCTCAATGTAGGCGCGCTCAACCTTGCGTCGCTTACGACGTCTGTAGCTGCTAACCTCACCTGACTGCAGATTTTCAGCAGGCTCCAGCGTGGGCTCCCATGAGGTGAGGAAAAGAGTTCTTCCGTTGACGCGCACGTCGTCCAGTATAGTGCGCAGCTGGTAGGTAGGGCGTCCGCTTAGGTCCACACTACTCGGTAGGAACCACTCGGTCTCGCCGGCGTCGTCGCCCTGAAGTGCTGTCTCGATGAGACGGGCCTTGGTGATGCGCGCATGTGGTACGGCATCAAGCAGCCGCTTGATTGCATCCGATGACTGGCTTGTTGAAGTGAGGCCCCAGGTCTTCAAATAGCGTGCAGCTGCCTAATCCAATCTTCCCCACCCGCGCTGGACAAGGTGCTGCTTGCACCAGTCGAAGAAGGCTTTGAACGTGGCGGGTAACGCTTGCTCTGAGCTTGAAGGCGCCATCTGCAGTGCTTGAGGTGGAGCAATTGCGCTAATGAGCAAGACATAGCTAGCTGGAAGCATATTGGTTTCATGATATTATTTTCACAAAAATAAAGCTGATGGGAAGTGCAGTGACTGTGTATTTTCGGTTAAGATCGCGGTGCTGCTAGCATTACTCAGTGCTCAGGGCATGCCCATTTGTTCGGGGGCGGCCAGCAGGAACCCGAACAGTTGTTGTACTGGACTGACGTCGCTTTCGCGAAACAGAACGATTGACTAGAGTCCGCTTACCGTCCAATCCGGTGTAATGCTTGACTTGAAGCGCAGATGGCGAACTTGAAGTCGTACTTGCAGCCACACGTGAGCTTTCTCACATCCACGTGCCACCGACCATCAGGTTGGTTTTCAAGCTCCATTCGCGCATAGTTCGCTCCCATCTGCGCCGAAATAGGGGCGACCTCGCGACTCCTACCCAACTCGGGCAGATACACGCGACTGCAGCCACGTGAAATGACGCGAACGACGTCCGGATTGGGAGATACGAGCAAAAATTCAATGCTGGATCGACTTGGTGTCATATCTCTGAGGAGGTCGTGAAGGCGAAAGTCTTTCACCCGAGCTTTCAGCTGCTGCGTTGCTTGAGGCACCTCTTTGAAGGGGCTTGGGGTTACTGACTGGTGCCCACAGCAGTCAGCAAGAAGGCGAATGAGAGTTCCGATCTTGTGCTTCGTTCGTAGTGTGTAGTCACGCTTGATCAGCCGGTTGAATTGCTCTACCGGATTGTTGGTCGTCGCATAACTACCTGGCGTATGGAAACACTGCCGGCGGTTGAATGCGCTTGCTATCCACATTCTCTCGAAGTAATTTCGAAACTCCGACAACTGCTGTTCCCGTGACCACCGAGTCAGTACCACTATGACGAGTTTGTCGTAAACACGTTGATTTTACGCAAAATGAAGGTCGTAAATGTCCCCGACCACCTGCTCGCACAACGCGCCCGGTACGTCCTTCAGTCTTTCATGAACATTTACCATCACGTGGAAGAAGCACATCAAGTATGTGAGGTCGGAATCCATTCCAGACACCTGAGTAACGGCATTGAGCTGTCCAGCCTCAGCATCGGCCATCACATACTTCAGGAGCAACTGCTCGTCGGTAACCAGGGTGAAAACCTTGCGGAGCGGTGAAAGCGCCTTCACGTACAGTCCTTCCAATCGCAGAGAACTGATGAACAGAGCCGCCAGGCGAAAGGATCGTCCCCGATCCGATATGCCACACACGATGACAGTATACCCCACCTGGTTCAGCTTGAAGGTGCCATCCATGTGGAACACGAACGAGGTTGGTTCCCGAGCTGCGTTCTTCAACAGATCTTTGGTCGTCAAACCGACCAGGAAAGGGGTTTCGTCAGAGCCGTTCCCCACATCTGGTTTTCCATCGCTGCCACGTTTCCATCCGAACGAAAACGGCTGCGTGCCCAATATGGCCGGTCCGAACTCCAGCTGGTCAATTCGATCCAGGACGTCGTCGTAATCGTCGGTGCGACGAAGCTGTTTTTTCGTGAAGTTGCCGACGAACCACTGCACCTGGCGCAACGTCGGCATTTCTTCCTCCGCTAGCCCGAATCGGCGGCCCAGGCCACTGTGGATTCGAGCGGGCTTCAAGCCTTGAGTCGACATTTCGCTCCCGTAGTCTTTCAACCTGGGCGTCAGTTTGGGCTTGCGGGGGTCTCAAACGAGCGTTTCATGGGCTCCACGCTCCATGATCGTCACTCGGTTCAATACTGGGCGTGTAACTTTTTCGAGTATGAAGGGAAATAACAAAGTCGGCCGCAGCCTTTTTACTTCAATGCGATTGGTAGAAAGGGGGCTTCATCGCTGCAATGATTCGCCGATATTGAGTGGTGTGCTGTCACCAGGATTTGGTGTGGGGCTGCGTTCCGCAGAGTGCCACGCGTTTCGTTAGTGTGGCGCTAAGTGGTCTTGCTGTGCTACACGTGTGTGTTATGTGATATCCCCTAATCTGTGTGGTAACCCTTATTTCTGTGTGTTTTGCAGGTTCTGTCAAGAGAACTACAGGGCTGCATACTGGCGTGTTCCGCGCCCTTGAAGCGGTCGAGTTCGCCGCTCGTCATGCTCACATCGCGGTTTTGTCAAAAAAAAAAAAGCGACCGCCAAAAATCTGGAAAAGCTCCTTCTTGCCCAGCAGCGTCCTTCTGACAAGATGATGTCCTGAGAGCCGCCACAAGGTGAGCTGCTTGACGCCGACCGTCCATTACACTTTCTGCTGTAACTCGACGGCCATCACGCGGCCGGTTTCGGCGCTCGGTGTCATGTGCGCAAGCACCACGCCGATTTGGCAGTCATACACGGTCATCGCGTTGTACAGGTTGAGTTCGACGTTCGTGTACAGGTGTGCGCTCGCGTTTAGGCCCAGCTCGGTGATGCCGCGGAGGTAGAACGTTGCAGAGACACGAGCGGTTCGAGCGCGTTCTAGCCGCCAGCGCAGGGGTCCGAGAATACAATGGAAAATGCAATGGTGAAATCTCAACCACAATAATCAGCACGGAAATACGCTTCCTCACAATAGCAAATATTGCAATTACGGCAATAATTGCCGAATGATCTAAAGCTCATCGGCCTGTGTGCCAGTCCATCCTACAAGAGTCGACGCCGTCCACAGCTCCCGGTTTGCTTTGAGAAACATGATCATCTCAAAGTTAGCCGGGAGGAGGCTGGAACGGTGGGGCGTGAGCACGTACTTGCACTGCGAGAAAAGTCTCTCGCAGTGGTTGCTGGTCGGTGGGATCGTCTGGAGGAGGGGCAGGTAAGCGGAGAGGCCACGGTCAGAGCGACGAGGCTTCTTAGCGCGGCGGAGAACTGCCATGGCAAAGTCGTCGTCGTTCTCCTCGGCTGCGCTGGTGGTGGCAACGACTTTGAACGGCTCCAAAGTCTTGAGCTCGGCCGTCGTCAGCGGCAAGTCGTTCATGGCCTTCACTATGGCATTCTTGAACGCCGCCGTGTGCACAATTCGAGCGCCTGCACTGAGATGCTCCTTCATGAGCGGGTGCTTCTCGATGCAGGCGTCG
>KV737474.1:6143-17735 GCA_000500225.2 Phytophthora pinifolia | reverse complement strand
GCTCTGGCAACTCGATGATCGGGAGCTCGTCCATCTGTGGTGGTGAAGCGGGTTGAACTGCAGCTTGCAAAATGATGGAAGTGCGCAACTAAATCACTGTTAGCCACATTATTTATAGCCAATGAAATGTAAGCATATTATCCAATGAGAGGCTCGGATTTGTGGAAGGAGCCGGGTTCCCCTCCAGGTTCACTTTTGCGAGAGCCCGACTCCCTGCCTGGTTCGGGTTCATCCAAAACGGTAGAACCGTGGTTCAGGTTCGATTCGTCCCAGGGGTGGATGACTCTGATTCTCCAACTTGCGAAGGACTTCCCAGTGAAGATGTTTTCTTGCGATCAAGGTGGCGAGTTCATGAATCATCGGCTGGCTACCTTTTTTCGCGAGCACGGAGTTCGGATGCTGACGACTAACGCATACACCCCGGAGGAGAATTGTTTGGTGGAGAAGCTTAATGGCAAGCTGCTGAGCAAGGTCCGTGCTATTCGTGAAGCGGCGAATTTGCCGGCATGTCTTTGGGGTGAGATCCTCAACTACGTCGTGCACATTGGCAACATGAGTGCAACCAACGCCCTGAAGGATATCACCCCTTACGAAAAGCTAAATGATCGCAAGCCAGACATGAAGGACGTAAAGGTGCGTCTGCCTCCCTTTCACCACTGCATACCACGAAGCACCACTTTTGGGCCCTTGGCGACTGCATTGTAAGTTCCGATATCACTTTTGTCTAGGCTTTTGCGCGGGTCCAGCGTTAATACTGTCGGTCTTTTCGCTCCCACATTTTCCGCCTTCGTTGCTTGTCAATATCGGGGGCGTGCCTTGAAGGCACCAAATATGAAGTTTGCATTAGGCAAGTCCGCTGCCAGGGAGTGGCGTGGCGGATACCCCAACCTTTTGCAGAATTGCAGGCTTCGCCACCATTTCATGTGCTATTTGCGACGTAAGACGGCCGCTGATGCGATTATAGCGCTCAACCGCATCCGACTTCCATCGGCCGAACAGTTTTACCGTCGAACTGTCAAACCCCGCATTGAACAGCGCGCTCGCGCCTCCGCTTCGCAGTGAATGCGAGCTGTACCGCTCGGGGTCCTGCCCGGCTCACCCCGCCGCGCTTTTAATCACATTTACGACTTCCCGCACTTGAAGAATCCGAGCAGCGTCGATTCTACAAAGCACTGAGGCTTCCGCCACTCCAAGGGACTTGTGGTGCTCCGCTAGGTACCATGCGGCTCGAACGGGGCAGCACCACCGAAACCCGGACCGCTGGAGTCTGCGAGTTGCACCTTCGCCAAATTGATATGCCTTGCTTCCTCGAAACCGAACGACCAAAACAGCTACTACATGTTCCAGCTTCTTGGCCTCTTTTTCATCATTTCCAACAAACTTCACGGCTGCTCGCTGGATAACGTACGACTGCACTCTGGATCCGAGAGCTAGATATTCATAGAGCGTCGCAGAAGAAAGAAGAAGCCCAAGACCGAAGCCATCCAAATGACTCGGTCCTGGGCTTCTGCAAAATTGAGGAGCTTGTGCATGTGTCGGAGAATGGCGACTGTAATTGGGGACTTCGGCAATGTGAGGGGGTCGGAACGGCGCATTCCTGTAATTGCAAGCTGGTGTCCGGGGAGAAGCCCGACGCCGTAACCGAGGTTCTTGCGATGATGCCACGAGACATGGCTGGTTTTGGAGAGCACGGTACCGGCAGCGTTTCCGGCGGTTGACTTCTTCCATCTATGAGACCAGCAGTAGGTAGCGAATAACGCGAGTTGATACGAGTGCTCCTGTGGGTTTTCGGGGAGCCATTGCGAGCAGCCAAGCCATTCACACCACTGGCACCACTGCTTCCAGGTGACGCTATACTTCGCAGCTGATGTCGTGGCCAATGATCGGGACTGAAGTTGCTGGAGAAGTTCTTGTAGCGTTTTCTGCATTCTTTCGGAATTGAAGTCTGTGACCACAGCACTGAGAAGTTAGTCCACCGCGTTAGAAATGGCTCGGTCCAGGCCCGCGATGCCGCATCAGCCATGATATTCGTTGATCCTGGTAGGTGGTCAGCTGACACGCGCAAATTGAAATAGGCTTCCACCAGGCCGATTGCCCTGTTGACTTCCTGACTGAATTCATTCGATGATTGGAGTGTGTTGCTCCAGCTCACGGCCGACATATTGTCGCTCCAGCATTTTACATGCACCAGCTTGCCCCGGGCTTGCTGATTCCATTTTGAACCCCACGACCACAATGCCAGCGCAATGCACAAATGCTCTCTAACATTGATCGAGAAGTCATCGTTACCATCGACGGCGTGATCAATCCACTGCAGTTCCTGCTCGTCAAACTTGGCTTGAATGAAGCTGTTGGACGACGGATCGAGGATGGCCAGGCCGATATTGGATGCGTCCATGAATAGTTCCACATGTGGCGCTGGTAGCTCTCCAAACATCGCTAATGGGAGCTCCGCAAGACAGCCCTGACTCAGAATTTGATCAAACCATAAAAAACATTTTGTTGAACCTCTGGACAAGGGAACACTGCCAAAGCGGGGGGCAGCATTGCATTGAGTCTGCAACCGTTGGTAAAACGGGTTTTCCGTGCGGAGGCACACAGCCACGTGCCGAAGTGACCCGAGCACCTTGTACAATTCTGTCTTGGAAGCCTTGCCCTTCTCTTGCATGTTCGCCACTCGGGTTATTGCTTTGCTGACCTTTTCGCTGGGAATTGACACGGTCCGCTGCTCTGTATTCCACCTGAGACCCAAAACCACCAGTTCGAATGCCCAGGGAGAGAATTTGGCCTCATTGATGGAGCGAGGACCGAGGACAGCCAGCATAGCATGCCTCAATGTTGCTTTAGCCAGCTGTAGTCGGTTATCAACGTCAGGCTCAACCATAATATGGCCGTCCACCCACTCGTACGGAAAGAATGGATCCTCATCCACCGCATCCGAGACAGAAGCAGGTGAGTTTGAACCCACAAGCCACGAGATCGCTCGGCCGAAAAGGGCGTAACACGGTGGAGACCCCGACCACCCAAACGGAGCTGCCATATCAACTATCACAATTCCCAATTCCTTCACATAAGCTGCCATGCGAAAGACTTGGTCGGCACGAGTTCGCAAGTGTCGGAGCACCTTTAACGTCTCCCTTGAGAATGCGGATCCGGCCAGCGCGACCGTTGTTCGCCAGATACTCGATTCTTCTCGCAATAATTGTGACGGATTCGTAGCGCACTTTGGGGACAGTTTCAGCAACAAACGCGTCATTCAAGGATGCATTCCTGGGATATGACAAGTCGTGAACTGTGCGAACTTCTTGGGATGGATCCGAATCCTTCTTTTCCACTGCTCCCAGTGGACTGCGAACCACTTCGGGCCATTGATCAAGAATGTTCGCGTCTACCACCATGTACTGGCCGGAGTCTTTTCCTTCCCGAATACTCCTTGTCACGGCACGTAAATATCGCCGACATGAGCCGTGGTTCTTCGCAGGAGGTCGCCGCGGTGTTGGCCTTGACGCCATTGGACGTCGATGCCGTGTTCAGCTATTGCAATTAGGAGGTCGAGATGAGGGTATCCGTGTAGCACCACGCGAAGTCTGTCGGGGTTCAGGGCCTTGTTGGGCCTGCAGTTGTCACTGGATTCTCCTCGGACAAACTGTGTTGCCTCTTCGACAGTCAGGTTTTGCGTGCGGATATGTTGCGACAGCGTTGAGCACGCGACTTTATCGATACTGTAGAGCATCTTTGATCTTGCACGCTTGAAGCATTTGCTACGGTGTACGGTGGACACCATACACTCTTGTCGGAGTAGCTCCAGTTCCAACGCGAGTTGAATTTTCTGCGCAGATGACTTCGACAGCGTGAATTGTCTGGATTGCTGGGTACCGAGGCTCCCGCCCTCACTTGATTGACGTTTTTGTTCGTGGAAGCTATGCCTTGACTGACAACTACCGGGACCTCCCAAGCAGACCGTTGCGTCCAGCGCTGGGTTAGCAGCGCTGTCAGCAAGTGCTTGGGTCCGGAGTACCCCGTCAGCCACACTCGTTGATTTTGTTCCAGGACCCCCCAAGTGAACCGTTGCCGTCAGCACTGGATTCGCAGTGCTGCCGACAAGTACTTGAGACTGGACGGCTTTGTTCCTTTTGAGATTTCTTTCAGGGATTGATGCTCGACAAGATATCGAATCACACCTGCCGATCGCACCATTAGGGACTCCGTACACTCTGGTTCGTACCGACAACCATTGCTTGAGATTCGCGCCATCCTGTACGCGGGAACTTGTCGTCAGGATGTCTCGCTGCTGCGCTATTACATGTTGACAGGGTAGACGCACAGTCAATCCACCCTTGAGGAGTCAAAGCTGCTTGTGCTCATTTCTTAACCCCTGAAATCGTCTGTTGATCTCGTTCTTGACGAGTTGGTGCAATTTTCTTGGGACGAAGTGTCCGCGTCCTCTAGGGCGTCCATCGTCACTTTCAGCTTCACAGCCGAGATTCGAAAGGAATCGCATGCACAGACTGAGAGATTGACCCGAGGCGGGGTCAACTTGCACAGGAAGTTGTTGAAGGACACCAAGAGGAATTTCCCCCAGTCTGCGCTTGCCTTTACGCTTAATAGTCGTTTCGTGATGTCCGCCTGTACGTTCATACACGGGGGGTGGTTCGACAGCTGCGTGCACCGTGTTGGTTGTCTGGCGATGGAGCTTGACGAACATCAGGTCTCGAAGAAGACGGTCATCGGAGGAGCAACGCTGTTTGACTTGAGTGAGGTCGTCGTTTGTCTCTGCGGCACCACGGAAGTCCTCTAGAACGTCATTTACCCAGTACCCAAGCGCTGAAAGGTCCTTCGAGCTCCATGTGACTTGAGCCAAGGTTTCCTCGATGAACTCCGCAATACACTCCACCAGCTGGACCAGCTCAACACAGCAGTATTCTCGAGCGTACGTCAGAAAAAACTCTCTGCATCATCCACTTGTGCGATACAGGTAGCCGGTGGGGCCGCTACAAACTACGCCGAGGCGGATAGGTTGTCGAAATTTGATCCTCCAGCTTCCAACCACGCAATTCGATCTGCTTGTTGAAATTTGGCAAAGTGACGAATTGACAGTCCGCTTGAGCCGAACCGTAAATCATAGGCATGAGTGCAAACTCGCGGGAGAGCCTTGAACTTCACGTGCAAGGACCGAGCTAGACTTTTCACAAAAAAGGTAGACGACTTACCTTTGTGCTTCGCTGACGTCACACGTACTGCTGGGTTTCACGAGGGGCGAAATCAAACTTCGATGCTGAAGCCACCTTCTTTGGTGGTGCTGGTGTCGAAGTAGGCTGCAGCGGCGGAGCCACTGCACCGGCAGATTCACTTGCCGCGAGTACTCGATCATTGGAGCCCTGGTGAATGGCGAGAAACCGTTGTATGAGGTCGGGATCATCGCTCAGCTTCTCAATGATGAGCGCGTCATGGTCGACGGCAGTCCACAGTCGCTTGTGTCGATACTCGATGGGTCCTGCCAGGTTTGCTACTGCTTCGTGATGACGTTTCGCGCTGTCTTGCTGACCATGGCCGCAACCTTGACCTCCACGCTCCCGTTCCGACTGGTCTTGGGGGTTTCGTCGTCATCGGTAAATGGATCGAAAAGCCCATCGGCTGCAACTATCGACTCATCGGTGTTGTCGCTATGACGGGGAAGTTGTTGGGCCGGTGGACGACAGAAGGACTCCCCAACACTTGAAGGGACTGGTATGGCGCCTCCGTCGACGTGATACGCAAAGTCAACTGCATGCTGTAAAACGAAAGTGACTTCGTTGCCAGATTTTGGGTCCAACCAGTGACACTCCTTATCTGCCCTAGGATGAAGGCTCTCGTCCAGCAGTTCTTCGAGCACTACGCCGATGATATTGAAGCCCCGATCTCCTTCTGCACCCAGAAGACGATTCAGAATCGACGATTCGAGGGACACCATTTCGCTCGGGCTCCACCCATCGCTGTTGAATTGTACATGCTCCAGGAGAAGTGCAACCTCCGAGGCCACAACAGCGACGCCACTTGCCGTTACATCGAATCGGTGCTTTTCAGACGCGATAGTGATCTTGTCACCTTCGACCGCGACTACTTGCCCATAGTGGACTTGATCAGCTAGCTTGGCAGACACAGCTCGTCGTAACAGGGACTCTCTGCCCGTCTTGTTCACTTCGCTTGCAAGGACCGTATTCAACTCGGCCACACTACGTGACACGCGCCCTTCACCGCCTTGCACCCGCGGAATGAAACCCATTCGGCGTCCAACCGCGTTACCTTCGCATCGAATGGCTGGTCGAAATCGCCGTCGGCCACTTCCGTTGTCAGGTGGAGATAGGAGCGAGACGAAAGACGAATCATCTTCCGGAGTGCTGAGGGGTGATTACCGCAGGTGAGGTGCGAAGCAGGAAGGCTTAAGCTCGATCAGGACAATCTAAAGCTAACGACTCGTGGCTCCACGGGTTCCTACGTTGGTTTCATCTTGTGCTGCCTCAGCAGAAAAGCAATTTTCGTCAGGCCCGGGAAATACGCATTGGTATTGTATGGAGCAGCAAGGGAAAGCATAATATTAAATTGGTGAGAAGCGATCACAATAATAATATATTGGGCAATACCAATGTATTATTGCGCCTTACCGCTGCTTCCTGGTTGTCCTCGGCCGTGCCCAGATCTGGCGCGCTCTGTTGCACCTCCGCAACCGAGCGGCGAATCCAGTACGCCGAGTTTTCCTTGAGAAGCATTATCATATCGAAGTTGATGGGCAACATCGAGCTCCGCTGGGGCGTCAACACTGCCTTCGCCTTCGAGAAGAGCCGCTCGCAGTCGTTGCTTGTTGGGGGGACATGGAACAGCAACCGCTCGTAAGTAGCCGCGTTGGCAGTGCCATGGCTACACTTGCTGCCGGCGTGTAGCAGTGCCGTAGCGAAGTTGACGAAGGTGGCAGGCGTGGACTCAAAGCTTGCGCTGTCGTGGTCGCCAAGCCGAAATGGGGCGATGGCAGCAGCCTCCGCTCGCGTCAGAGCGCCCTGTACGCGCATTACCTGCAGTAGCATAGAGCGTTAGTAACGCGACAAGACAACAGTTGATAAAAAATAGTACATTGACGACAGCAGCTTCAAAAGTTGGCGAATGGACAATAGTTGCATCCTTCGAGAGGTAGTTCGATATTGCTGGGTACCGCTCCACAACACCATCAAAAAGCGTGCGAGAGTTGTCTTGTTCGACTGCAGCGTCACGCAAATGCTGTCAAGAGCATGCAGATCTTGGTCAAGCTTCTCACGTTTCCTGCAATCACGTGCACGAGGCACGAGCTCCTCTACTGCCTCCACATGTTTGACAGCATGCTTGATCTGCAGAAATCTCCTCACCATCTTGAAAGTTGAGCTCCACCGAGTGACATTTCTCTTGGCGGGTCGTAGCTCCGTAAACTTGAGCAGCGTCGCTGCATTTTTCTTGGTGCGGAGCTGACACATCAGCTCATTCACTTGTGAGAGAAGAGCCTCGTGCTCCGCGACGTGCTGCTGAATCGCCAAATTGAGGCGATGGCTGGCACAGCCGACCAAAGGGAGCCCCATGCGCGTGGCTATGGTCTGGTTCGTGCTGCAGTTGTCGCCGGCAGTGAAGCGTATGCAGCCAGGCTCTTTGCCGAAAACGGACAGCGTTTCCGTGATGAATGCAATGTGGGAGTCAGCCCCAAAGTCGTTCTCGTCCAGCAGAGGTGTCAGCGCTAGTAGAACACGCCGCGGCGAGCCGGCAACAACGTAGATAGCGTAGACGCCAACGTAGTACGTAGAGCCTGCGCTCCAGCCGTCGAACATGAGACCGATGTTGTTAGGCATCTCTTGGGCAATGGCTTGCTCAACCTTGCGCTCCACCAGCGCCATGTACTTTTTAAGAGTCTGAGACGAGACGGAAGCCCACCGAGACATCTCGCGGGTGAGCTTGTTGTCCACCTCTTTGAGGGCCATGTTTCACTCCACGACCCAGCGAATACAGTGGTAGACGGTGCACGCGAAGTCGGTGACGAACCCGAAAGTCTCCACTTGCAGCCACTTATCTCGTACTCCTTGTAGTATTCCTCGTGTTGGGGGTGCTTGTCCGTGAGGTGGCTTACAAGGTTGGTGAAGCCATTGGTCACTGCCTGCTTGCGAATTTTGCCGCAATAGCGGCACTTGAAGAGACCGGGAGCCTCAAGGGCGTATAAGTACTCGCACAGTTGCTTGTTAGAGACCATTGGGAAATTGGAAATGAGCTCAAAACAGAATTTAGTGCTGTTACTAAACTGTTGGTTGCTGAGCTTCGATCGAAACGAATGGACATCACTTCTGTATGCCCCCGATGCAATGTTTGGGAGCAGGACCGGTTAGGTTTGCGGGAAAACAAAATAATAGTTTATCCTTGTCAAAAGTATCAACTTTTGGTAATTTCCAATAATAATATATTGGGACATCCCAATCCCAATTGTATTGATATTGAGTTATTGTTTCCCGGGGCCTGATTTTCGTGCGCAGCTCGAAAACCTCCATTTCACTGAAAGTCGGTTGGATCCCGTGCTGCTGGTTGTGGTCGTCAATGAAGCCGCGCGCCTCGTCGTCGGCCTTGCATTTCTTGAACCGAGCGCCTGGTGAAGCATTTGACCTGCGCCTCGCACTCCGCCCACGTCGTGAAGACGCCAGTCGCACCCCGCCGACGCCGCGTAGAAGCCGCCCTTTGTCTATTATTCACTGTATGGACTTAAGGAAGTTGGTCTTTGTTGGTTGGTTGTACATGCACTGGCCACTGGTCCATAATGCGCCAAGCAAGTATTGCTCGGTAGTGATTCATCATTGTGTATTACTGACTTCATTTTTGTGTTCGGGATGTAGAATCGCATTACTTCCTTGCACTTAGCTGCTCAAAGTGATCGGTCCCGCCTCTTCGACCAGTCCAAAAATGCAACGACATGACGAGAAGTCTCCCAGCTTGAAGAAAAAGGTGATCCTATCTCGTTTGCGAGCAACCCTCGTGATTCTGCCAGTCTTGTTGCCTCGGAAATCGATGACAGCGTGCGCCTCTGCTGCAAGGGCAGCATATTTCCCGTTTGGAGCGAATCGAGAGATATGCTCGCCGGTCGTGTCACCATTGACGAGCAACTCGATTCTGCGAAGACACAGCGGGACAGTATCCGACAGCATCTGATGGAGCACGAGGGGATTTTGACGTGCCCGATCTCGCTCGACCTGTTTGAGTTCCCTGTGGTCGCGGGTTGCTGCGGTAAGACTTTTTCGTCCGACGGACTACGAGAATCTATCAGCCGAGGGCCGCTCTGCCCGCTTTGCCGTAGACGACTAACGTCGACTCACCCCAATCGTGACATGACGAAGCTGGTAGAGATTCACCGAAAGGAGCGCTCAGTACTGGGCTTGGCGAACCCCGACGCGTCGGCTCTAGCACTAGCTGCTCGTGGCTCGGTCGACTACGAAGTGCTTCCAATTGCGTCGACAGGTAATCCACAGAGCAGTGATCGAAGCGGTAGCTCAACCACACGTCAAAGCCGGTTTCGAGTACATCGAAGCGAAAGGACTCAAGCAAGATCCGAGGTCACTCGTCGCCCTTCATCAAGGCAAACTAGAGCTTCGCGGGGCGAACCGAGTAGCGCATCGGCAGTATCGACCTATACCTCTACAGCAAACACGCAGCAGGCACCGACTCCAGGTCCTTCCGTCTGGACAGTTGGCAGCGACGGTCCTCTGCTAGCTTCAATGCACTTCCCAACTCCGCAACCCCGGACTGCAGCGCGTAGTTGTCGCCAACGCTCAAAGAATAGAACTGTCTCAAGCCCTGCCGCCACTGCAACATTGAGAGCGGCATCTAACGCCGGGCCACGACGCCGAACCGCACGGGTTACAAGTGTGTCAAGTTCCACGTCAAGCACATCACCGATTTCGATGCCGAGTTCTGACGACCAAGGCCAACCAGTTCAGATGCTGCTACGAATGCTTCAATGCCGACGTCAAACCCCTCTTCAAGTGCAGTACCGACTGCGCCTACTGCTCCTTCGAGTGTTTCGCGATCAGTAATTGGACACGGGTGAGTCGATCCTAAGCTATAGGATAATTCCGTTTGAATGCTAGGCTGTTTGGGGCGTGGGGTTCGTCTTCGCGTTTTTTTTGTATGCAGCCTCGTGTATCGAAAGGGAATCAGGTTAATATTCCTGAACCGAGACGTGGATAATATGTGGTAGCACAACCGACCCAGGAGACGCTAGCGTGTGCCCAGGGAAGAGTTCTCTTTTCTTTTTAACAACCAACCGAAGATCTCCATCCAAGTAGAAGTCAATCTCTCCTCCGATGCGCTGACTACGCTGATGGGGCAAAGCAGGGAATACCTTTGAGAGCTCGGGGCAAATAGAGCAGTCCGGTTTCGTCCGGAGTGCAAGGCCCTCGCCCGCTTCATCACGCCAATGGTATTGGATGCCCCATGCGGTTCCGAGCGCAGTATGTGCAACAGCCCAGCGGGCAGTGGCAAATCGAGATCAAGAAGGCGTTTTACGGTCACAGTCATCTCGTGTCTGAGGAGATCTACCAGCGATATCCTACTGTGCGGAAGATACCGGGATCCGCTCCGATCATGAGTGATGTGGAGATGACGGTTGCCAGTGGCAGTACGGCCAGCCGCATTTACGACTACATTCGAGAGAGTTCTCCTCACTACGTGCAATTGCAGGACGTGCAAAACTTGATTGCAAAGATCAAGAGCTCCGGTAAGTTGAGACGTGATGAGTAGTAGTGCAAAAGAACATTAATGGCTAAGACAGAGTAATTAATGTGATTTATCAGGTGGAACGTTATCGGACGAAGATTTGGTTGCAGAACTGTTGGTGAGCTCTGAGCTCGAAGCTCCTGGTAACGTTGCGGCCTTCGATGAAAACTTGAGTGGCCACAGCGCTGTCGTAACAGTGAGCTCGGAGCACATGAGGAAGATCTACAAGCGATTCCCCGAGATTTTGCTGGTTGACTGCACCCACAAGACGAATCGGTTAGTCTCTGTTTCTGCCATGTAGTAGCTATGTTTCTACTATACTTTTCCTAACCATGTTTGGCTATGTGCTGGCCATGTCGTGGGCATGGTTTGGCCGGTATCATGGTGATGGATCAATTTGGCAATGGCCAGGCTATTCAGCATTCCGTTATTGAACGAAATGCAGATTGGCACAGGATAAAGGTTGTGGAACAGTTTCAGTTGGTCAACGAGTGGGAACAGACCAAGGTTATCATGGTTGATAAAGATCTCAATGAGATTGAAGTGCTGCGCAGTATGTTTCCTGGTGTTAGGATCCTTCTGTGCCACTTTCACGTGCTGAAGTGGCTTCGTGGTGCGGTTCGAGACGACAAGAAGTACGGCACATATCCAAGCAAAATCTTGCAGCAGATGGACTTCTGCGTTGCCAACATGGTCTACTTCAAGTCTGAGGAGGAGTTCCTGCTCCACGCTGACGAGTTCAAGATGCTGGCCTGCAAAAAAGGTAGAGAGAGACTGTGGGTGTACTTCGAAGAGAACTGGGTGAAGTGTAAGGAGATGTGGGTAGCTTTCTACAGAATGGATCTA